>BOPN01004237.1:72366-89866 GCA_017312705.2 Penaeus japonicus | reverse complement strand
TGTATATATATATGTATATATATATGTATATATATATATATATATATATATGTATATATATCTATATATACATATATATGTATATATACATATATATGTATATATATGCATATATACATATATATAAATACATATGCATATATACATATATATGTATGTATACACATATATATATATGTGTATATATGTATATATATACATATATATACATTTGTATATAAATACATATATATATATGTATATATACATATATATGTATATATGTATATATATACAAATCTATGTTTATATATACATATACATATATATGTATATATATGCATATATATGTATATATGTGTATATATACATATATATATATATATATATATATATATATATATATATATATATGTATATATATATATATATATATACATATATATATGTATACATAAATGTATGTATGTATATATATGTGTATACATACATTTATATATATACATATATATATATATATATTATATATATATATATATGTATATATATACATATATATAAATATATATTATATATATGTATATATATATATATATATATATATATATATATATATATATGTGTGTGTGTGTGTGTGTGTGTGTGTGTGTGTGTGTGTGTGTGTGTGTGTGTGTGTGTGTGTGTGTGTGTGTGTGTTGTATGGGTGTGTGTGTGTATGTATGTATGTATGTATATATACATATATATGTGTACACACACACATACATACACACACACACACACACACACACACACACACATATATATATATATATATATATATATATATATATATATATATATATATATATATATATGTGTGTGTGTGTGTGTGTGTGTGTGTGTGTGTGTGTGTGTGTGTGTGTGTGTATGTATGTATGTATGTCTAGAGAGAACGAGAGAGAGATAGAGATAGAGATAGATAGATAAATAGATAGATAGATAGATAGATAAATAGATAGATAGATAGAGACTGGTAGATAGATAAATAGGCAGACAAACAGACAGATAGCTAGACAGACAGCCAACCAGATTAACAGACAGACAGAGCGAAGTGCTGCTTATTCCTGAACAACGTCTAGCAATAGACCAATATTTTTTTCCAGATGAAGACGGCAGCGCTGGCCCTGACGCTGGTGCTGGTGGGCGTGGCGTGCGCGGAGTTGGCTCCACCCGAGAGATCCTACAAGATCCTGATGCTGTTGCCAGTATCCTCGAAGAGCCACAGGAATGTCTTCATGCCGGTTGCCGAGGCTCTAGCCGATCGAGGTCACAAGGTGAGGAACAGACTGCGGTTAATATTTATCTCATTTAGAGAGTACAATATCGGCAGGTTCATAGTTTTATCTTGATAGTTTTATAACAACACTTCAGATGATACACAATGAAAATAATGAATGTAATTTTATGAGTTGTTAGTTTAATTCAAGTAATAGATTTGTGTGGTTCATCATTCTAGATCGTGATGCTCGCCAACCACCCTCCAGCGTTAAAGCATCCAAATGTTCAGGAGATCAACCATGGACTGCCGTACTTCAGGGAGGAAAACCTGAACATGTTTGAAACACGTGAGAACCCAGGTGGCGCCTTTGCGATGTTCGCAACGGCTCTTCCCGCCATTGCTAGGGAGCTGTACAAAGTCCCAAAGGTTAAAGAACTCTATGAAAGAAGAAAGGACTTTGACCTCATTATTATCAATCATATGTTTAATGAGGTAAATGTGGCTTTATTTTTTTCCTGGTAGTTTCATTTAATGTTAATTGTTGAGAAATTGTTAAAAATCCGAATAATTAAATATAACAATATTTTGCTAACATATATCTTATAATGACGGATGAAATACAAACAATGATATCAGTAAAGAATTAGAAAAAAAGCAAGAACAACGTATTTGAGGATAATTGTGACAACACATTTTTTTTATTGTAAATAACAATCAAAACTTTTATATATAACTATCATTGTAGTTAAGGCATATGCATAAACCCATAGGGAATGCATAATTCGATAAATTTTATATAATGTTTTGTGTACATTTTTTTAAAAATCTTTTCATACATATTAGATCCACCATTGCCCATTCACTGTTAATCCTAATATTACTTCTGATTATGAAAGCCAATGCATTACAGGTACTTTCGAAATTTACTTGCAGTCAATGACTTGCATAGTTTATTGATACGGCATATTATCTCACTATCACAGCAGGGATTTCACTTATCAGGGCTACCATATAAATATCTAAAATCTTGTTTGATTCGACCACAAAACCCATTAACTCAGCTCTCTAATTGCTAGATATTAAAGCCAATACGTTAAATGTGGAATATGGTATATATTATACCAAATCTGTGCTACTAAAATAAGGAAATAGTGAAATCTTGGTATATATAAACAGGAAATCCCATTATGTCCAGATAATAGAATGACTATCCCTTGCTAGCGACTCTGATTAAGAAAGTTAATGAAGTATAAGCCAAATCAAAACTATAATGATAGCTATTGAACGCACCGTATAATCTGGCGATATGAAATATCATATTGACATTTTTGCAGACATTAAAATCCAAAGTTACATAATCGACATTTTGACAGTGAAGACTACCTCTGAACCTTCTTTCAACATTTGCCACAGGTTGCATATCCCTTCGCCCACGAGATGCCCTTCATCACCATAGCAACGCCAGGTATGGACTACCGTCAGAGCGCTGTCCTGGGCAACGTGTTGAACCCCGCATACGTACCTAACTTGATGATTTCTTACCCTGTCCCTATGACCATGCTACATCGTTTCCTCAATACTATCCAGCACATCATGATTGCCGTGAACTGGCGTCACTGGAGCATCGTTCCGCCCACGCAAAAGGAGGTGAGGACCATGATGAGAAACGGGGGGGTTCTGGCAGTGTTGGTTGCATTTTTATTTATTTACTGTTTTCGTCTTTTGAATCAATCTTCATCTGTGATTCTCACTCACTCCTCCAGATCTCAGCCCAGTTCCCGGACCTCCCGCCATTGCTGGACATTGAACGTAACCAGAGCCTTACTTTGATGAACTCCCACTTCACAATGAATGATGTTCTGCCTCTGCTGCCGTCCCAGGTGGAAGTGGGGGCCATGCACTGTCGCCCTGGCAAGCCCCTTCCTGAGGTGAGATGCGCCGGGGAATCGAGAACTATCTGCTAAACTATTTTGGTGAATATATTAAGAAATACTTTAATATTATGGCGGATCGTTGTATCTAAAATCCACCAGGATTTTTCGATGTAAATCATCAATTCAACAGATCTAATGTGATGTAATTCGACAGGATTTAAAGTCGTGGATCAGCGGCGCATCAGATGGAGTGGTGTACTTCAGTCTTGGTTCTGTAGCACAAGGTCACTCGATGCCCAAGAAATACCGAGACATGTTTGTGGAAGCCTTCAAGAAGCTCAAACAGCGAGTTGTCTGGAAGTACGAGGTAGAGCTGGAGGGCGTCTCCGACAACGTGCTGATGCGGAAGTGGCTGCCGCAGCAGGATATTCTCGGTGAGTTGATCTCGGTCCATTCTGAGGTATAATATAAGAGGGCATGGCGTTTTTTCTTATATGAATCATTACTTAAAACGAATGGATGATTATTTTTTATGACAAGGAAGTTAGTGGTAGAGATAATCATGATGAGACAGTAGATCAAAGAATCGACACAAGGTTGTAATGAAATCTACATGAAGCGTTTTATAGGACATATAGTTTTATAAAGACAATAAAGACAATCCTAGAAGGTTCGCCACGTTCCTAACCATTTTTATTTCAGCACATCCTAACGTTAGGGTCTTCATCACTCACGGGGGACTCCTCAGCACCCAGGAGTCCTTCTACCACTCCACGCCAGTCCTTGCAGTTCCTATCTTCGGGGATCAGCCGAAGAATGGCATGAACATTCAGAACAACGGCCTCGGTCTGATGCTGGTGTGGGAGGAGCTGACGGTCGACCTCATCGTCAACAGCCTCCAGGAAATCATTTCTAATCCCAAGTAAGAGAGGGTTTTCATTCTCAAGCTACTGACCCTTTATATCACTTTATCCGTCAATATTGGAATAGGATTACACACACTCCTTACATCAAATTTAGTAAACCTTATCTAACAAGACGACTCATCGCTCATCCGTTCGAAATCCTCACTGATATTCAACGCTCAATCCAAGGTACAAAGCCAAGGCTGTGGAAGTGCAGGGTCCCCTCCGCGACCAGCCCGACAGCCCGAAGGACCGAGCGGTGTTCTGGACCGAGTACGTGATCCGGCACAAGGGCGCGCCCCGGCTGCGGTCTCCAGCGGCGAAGCTCTCGTGGGTCGAGTACCTCATGCTGGACGTGCTCCTCGCGCTCCACGTCGCTGTGCTCGTCGCGGTCTATGTGCTCCGCCGTGTCCTGGGAGCCATCGCCTCGCGGGTCTTCGGCTCCCAGACCACAGGCAAGAAGAAGAAGCGGGACTGAGGCTTTGCTTAGTAACTTCTTAGATATAATAATTTTTATCTAATTCTTATCTTTCCAGCTATCTTTATTGTTGCATTTCTTGTGATAGTAATAAAAAAATCATGTATTTTTGACTTACAGATTAACACACTAACTTAGCTACAGTTGTAAATAATTTTATGGTAATAAAATGAACATTGTTAAACAGCCATGCATTTTATTTGACTCGTAATATGAATATATGAGAAAGAGAGACAAAGCGAGACAGAAGTAAAAATGATGAAAAATGAGGGTCCCAACACACTTGCCTGGGGAACACCAGATACAATACGTTGGATACGGTTAGAAAAAAAATCAATTGCAACCAATTCCAAAGAGTTGCAACATACGTAGGAGGGCTTCGTGATTAACTAAATCTAATGTAGCACTGAGGTTTATTGCAACAGCACGAGACTCCTGCCCTATATTTATGGTAGCTTGAGTCATGAACAAGTGTAAGTAAAGCATCCCAGGTACCAAGGCCTTCAGAAAATCAAACTGCGAAGTAGGTATAAGTTTCCAACGATGGCTATAAGAAGAAAGACGTGTCAATAATCACTCTAAAATTTATTAGGGAAATATGATGATATTCTAATAATAAAATAGAATCCTTTGGAATATGAGTGATGGTGGCTTTTCTATAATGAAGAGTGAAACTACCAGACGTCAGGAGTCGCCTGAACAGAATGGCCAATTTCGGATTCAGTTGGTCAGTAATCGTAAAAAACAACAATGAAAAGAAGTCATCGGAATCAGCGCCAACAGGAGAATCCAAATCCAACACATCCCTTTGACTCAACGGATTCAGATGTAACTGATTGTGTATATATATATTATATAACGTAAGCAGCATCTCAATGTATTTTTTTTTTTCGTAGGACAACAAAAAACTCTTGTAGAACTCCTGTGCTTTAGCGGTTTTGCAACGTTTCCTCAGATGTAGCAACTGCCAGTTTCAAAATTAGAAAATATGAATTATGATGAGTGCCTTTAGCATGTAAACATATCAGAAATTAGCATTGACACCATATGTTTTTTTTTTTTTTTTTTATTTTACATGCTTAAAAAGGCTAATTGTAATTAGTATCTTGTATTTTTTTTCATAAACTCATGTCCTGAAATGGCAGAGGATGTCTTTCCCCTGTCCATACGCATTCCGCCCCCTGTCATGAGGCTATTGGGTTGGGCAAATCTCTAACAAAAATACTGTATTATCATGGTGAAATTCCGTTGCTGATTGATCACAATAAATGAGGTATATGTAGAATTTATATTGCAGAGATTCCCAGTCTAGGGTGTCTGTCTGCATCCCCCGAGGTGTGTGAGGTTTCATTTCAGGGGTGTCACAAAAATTATGGATTGTGTTGTTGTTTTTCTTAGTCCTCAGATGGCCTAGCGCCGATCTAATCGCTTGACGAAAAAAACGATATTAACAATATGCGAGTCTACTTCAAATCACGAGCAGAGCACAGACTGCTCCCGCCCGACGAGCACTTAACTGGCTACGTTTAATAGTGTTATAGTCTTTTGTTTTACCTGTCGGCTCCCTCACATGCGACAAGGGTGTTTTGGCATTTTGATGTAATCATAATTCCAGTACATGCTCTGTCAACAGGTCTTTTCTCTGACTTTGACAAGTTTATAGAGACAAATGGTTACTTACATCTCAAAGGGATGAGGTAACACAGGTTATCCTCACTCCCATCTTAGTCCCTCTCACACATCTATTACAAAATACTTTGAGCTATATCGACAGATTGAAGTATATACAGTACATAAGGCTGAGTAATTACACACATACAGCCTTGAGTTTACATTTCAAGCCGCTCGATTATGAAACCATTATCTTGAGAAAATTACTGACACATGCTGAAATCAAATCCAGTATACAGGTTGACCTATCTATCTATATATGTATATATATATACATATATCACACACACACATATATGTATATATATACATATATACTTTTACTGGTTCTATATATCTTGTTAATGCCACGTGTTCAATGCAGCTAGATCATAATTAGTTTTGTAGACGTCTTCTAGCCAAATGATTTATTTTGCAGCCAGATGCCATCAGAGGCGGCAGCTGATTTATTGTGAATTAGTTGGTATGCAGTCAAGTTTCATTATATCGATTCTATAATGTGCAGCAGAAAATTTCAGGTCATGGAAGAATGACTGCTACATAGTACTGGATTAATATAATGAATCTTAATTCCTACCAACCATTGACTTAATTTACAACAAATCACTTACCGCCTCTAGCTGCATCTGGCTCCTTCCTGGCTGCAGCTCTTTGCTGCCCGGAAAGCCGAGGGTGGTGAAAGTTATCTTAAAGTTACCAGAATCGCTATACTAATAGTGAATATAAACTTGGACAGAAAGAATTGCAAGTATAAACAGCATTACCGTACTGCAAAAGCAAGAGAAGGTCTAAGTGTTCTCCCCCGGGTCTAGGGCACATAGCTGTTTACAACGGGTAGTACTAGTACCAGCGCTAGTACCAATTAGAGCCATCCAGTTGTTTACGCGGATAATGACTATATCCTTTAGTCTCTCGCCTTTTGCTGACCTGACTCAAAGCTAAGATATCTCTGTACTTACCATTCACCTCCAATTTTGTTTCTCGAACTTTGATTGTGTACGCTAAAAGGTTTAAAATTCGTATTTCTGCGTTTCGCAAACTTTGGTTAAAAGGTGGTTTAAGTTGGAAATCATATATTGTTTTTTTTTATCCATCTCGTAATTAGAGAGTAACTAATTATTCAGAAAACTAAAAAATAAATAATAAAAAAGTAAAATGAGCTGTTTCTGCATAAGCCAGAAAACTACGAAATTAATCCTTCGCAAAAAATCCACTCAGATGAGCGATACACGCAAGTAAATACACTTGTTTTACACATTTGGTATTCGGGTGTCCAATGAGGAAAATATGCATGTTTCTAAATTAATGAGAATTCAGTTTGTTTTCTTCTTTTTTTCTACTTTTTAGAAAGAGAAAGAGGGAGGAAAATAAAGAGAGAGAGAGGGGGTAGGGAGGAAAAGAGAGAGAGGGGGGGAAGAGGGAAGAAATAGAGAGAGAGAGGGGGAGGAAGAGAGAGAGAGGGAGAGGAAAAGAAAGAGAGAGAGGGTAAAAAAGAGGGAGGAAAAGCGAGAGAGAGAGAGAGGAAGAGGAAAAGGGGTAAGAAGAAAGAGGGAGGAAAAGCGAGAGAGAGAGAGAGAAAGGAGGGAGGAAGAGAGAGAGAGAGAGGAGGGAGGGGAAGAGGGAGAAAGAGAGAAAGAGGAAAAGAGAGAATGAGAGAGAGAGAGAGAGAGAGGTCATCCCCCATATAGCTTGCCCTATAGTTGATCACGACAATGATGAAAACATTCGTTCTAATCGAAGTCCACAAAGACAAACAATAAGATATGGGTTTTGAAATCATTATATTGGCAAGGAGGGGATATGACAAGCTCGTCTGTGACCATAGCTATCAATGAACATCCCTTCTGGTTGAATCATTTGCATGATCCGTAGCTTTCTTCTGCACACCGTCAGGAAGTGAGAGTACATTTGTAGAGAATGGTTTACACAGTCGAGTATGAATAATATTACTGACATCAGTATTAAAGTCAACAAATTGAAACCCTTGGTATACTTATCGAGAACTCTGTTCACATACCCCTTCAATAACTATAACAAGTCAGCAAAAAATAGTTACTTAGCGAACCTTTCCCTAGAAAAAAAAAATAATAATGAGGTAATATTGCAATTATGTCGTCCCATGGCAACTCTAACATGCAGAAGATGTTGCCATATAAGGGTCACTAGTTCTGTTTTGGTGCAGTATACTGTGTATCAGTGTATCAGAATTTTCGACTCGAACGGTTTACCGAAAGTAGTCGTTCAGACAATCGAATGGCTATTTGTTTAATTCTGGTAAGTACAATTTGATAGTAGTTTTAACTGTGGTACCAGTTAAATTTTGGTAAATATTATATTTTTATTTAGGAATTTCAAGTGTAATATGTGTGTGTGTGTGTATATATATATATATGTATGTATATACATATATATGTATATATGCATGTATAAACATACATACATGCATATACACACACACACACACACACACACATATATATATATATATATATATATATATATATATATATATATATATATATATATATATATATATATATATATATATATATATATATATATATATGTATATGTATACATGTATATATATATATATGTATATATATATATATATATGTATATATATATATATATATATATATGTATATGTATACATGTATATATATATATATATATATATATATATATATATATATATATATGTATATATGTATATATATATATATACATATATACACACACATATATATATATATATACTTATGTGCATACTTTGAGAGAGAGAGAGAGAGAGATTAGATATTCAAAGGTACATGTCCTATACACTATATAAACAATACGTCGACATAGACATAGAAAGTCAAAGCTTGCATAGATAAATATACATGCAAAGATTCATGCATTGATACTGCATACATTACATAAATCTGTCTGTGTGTGGGCGTCTGCGTGAGGGCGCCAACGTGTGTTAACTAATGTTGGAAATTGTGATCTTGCAGAGTAATTATTCAAATCCTACCTAGCACCAGATGAGAGCGTGATTTTCAATGAAGATGTTTGTTCTAAGACAAGACAAATGGATCCTTAGCATTGTAATGACAAAAGAGTCATTAAAAGCACACATGCAAATGAGCAAATGAATTCACACTTGCAAATTATTTCAGTTAAGCACACATTAATCTATCATCGGCAAGATCATAAGTGTCCTGTATGAATTACTTACTGCGTGATTCACATGTAAGCATCTTTAGAATCAGCATTTAATCCATCATCTTATTAGCTATATGAATGAGTTAATGAAGTCAGATTTTGTATTGATATTCATTAAACAAAAGACATCTACACGAAGCACCCCCAAAGACAGGAATAAATGAAGAATCCCTGATCGCGTCTATAATATATTCACAAACGGTGTTCATGCTGTAACTCGCTACAGTAGTAAGCCTTGGATACATAAAGAGAAGTTGTTGAGGTGATGTTTGAGAACGCAGTTAGCCTTAGCTCTCTCTCTCTCTCTCTTTCTCTCTCTCTCTCTCTCTCTCTCTCTCTCTCTCTCTCTCTCTCTCTCTCTCTCTCTCTCTCTCTCTCACACACACACACGCCGATCTGTATACATTGAAGGTGATATGACGAGTTCTTAATCAACAAATCCTGAAATACATTCGTCAAACTCTTCAAGCTCATAATATATAATGATGTTTATAAAGACGATGCACAAGGTGAGGAATAGACGACCGATCATAGTAAGTTCTTACCTGGCTGACAGATGAAACTTGGACTAGCCTCTATTTTTTATCGCTATAGCATTCAAATAATCTATTTTTATGGTGAATTACACTAGATTGTAATGCTGGCCAACCACCCACCGGCGTCAAAGCACCCAAACATCCAGGAGATCAACCACGAACTGCCCGACTTCAGGGAAGAGAACATGAACTTGTTGGAAACACGAGCTAGTCCAGTTGGCGCGCTTTTGCGGTTCGAAACTGCCTTTCCCAGTATTGCCAGGAAGCTGTACAAGGTCCCGAAGGTTAAAGGACTCTATGAGAAAAGAAAGGATTTTGACCTTATAGTTATCAATCATTTGTATAATGAGGTAGAGTATAGAGTTTTCCCACATAATAAGTAGTAAATAAACACGATTTCACAGGGGACACAACATGTCACTCATAGAGAATGACACTAAATATCGAGTTAAATCATGACCCAGAGAGGAAATGATTGACATGTCTAACCCAGTAGAGTTATGATACAAGCCATTAAAACCGTCTACAAATTAACATTTCTGCCGTCAAAATCATCTCATTTTTAAATAACACCCTCTGCTTCTTGTGATAATGATTGTAGTTGTGGCATATATAAACAGTCAAGAGGGAAATGATGAAATTATAAATAGGGAATAATGATCTTGTGCAATAAATAAGATAATTAAATTTTTGAATACTTATATAGGAGACACCTTAATGCCCAATCAAATGTAGTGAAGAGGTTTGTCATACCAATATTTAAAGTAAATCCAGTATAGGCAAAATTAAAAATTAGTGATATTTAGTGAATTCATCAAAGAATTTAGCAACACGAAATATCATTTTAACATCACAGTAGAGATCAAGATCCCAAGTTATATCAACATGCTCACAGCAATGAAAATATCTGTAACATCTCACACTCTTTGCCCCAGGTCACCTATCCCTTCGCTTACGAAATGCCCTTCATCACCATCGCAACACCGGGCACAGACTACCGCCAGAGCGCTGTTTTGGGTAACGTGCAGAACCCAGCCTATGTGCCGAACTTGATCAATGTTTACCCGACTCCTATGAATGTGCTCCAACGCTTCCTCAATACCGTAGGACACATTATGATTCCCTTACACTGGCGGCACTGGAGTATTGTTCCACGTATCCAGAAAGGGGTAAGTATCCTCATAACGCAGAGGCTTTTCTTTTTGCGTTGCTCCCCTGACAGAGAAGCTACCCAATGAACTTATGAGCCTGCTGGAGGGGTCACCAACAAGGAATCAGACAAAGTGGTTCCTAGGTGCACCATTACCTGGTTCCTATTACCTATTATTACCTATGAGTAGGGATGATGCACTCTCCCCCGGTCCAGAGAGGTTCAGAGAGGATTATCCTATGTCATGCCCTTTAGCCTTCTATTCCAATCTGATGGATTAAGTTGGATCTGGCTAAGACATTCAGTAGTCCCATAACTATGATTAGCCCTGAGTGGTGATTTTGTTTATACTTCTTCAATACCCTTGTGATAGTTGGGTTCTGGAAGCCCCAACATACAGCTTCGTCATTTTGTACTCCTTGATTTGTGGAGCTTGAGGAAATAGATGTATTATTTTACATGGATTATGCAAAGCTCAATAGGACTGCGTCTTTCCTAGACGACTGTCGCAAATCCTTGACCAAACTTTTTTGAATCCAAATAAATGCGGGAATAGAAACAATTGAGCTCCCAGACCAATTGATATCTAAATACGTCAGTTTCTTAGCCCTTGATGATATCACCAGTGGATTCATCAATAATTTGGATCCCATTCAAAGCACCCTTCATAAGCTGCTAATAATTGTCTATATCGAAGTCACGAAAAATGTTTGATGAATCGGACAGTCAAGTTATCTGCGTTGCTTATAGTTTCATCGATTACTTCTGAATTGACCCAGGATTTGAAAATGCAAACGATCCTGACATAAACCCAAAAATCACTGATGTACGACTGTCTATGTCCCTCTGCCCGTTACTCTTCCAGATCTTAGCCCAGTTCCCGGACCTCCCGCCACTGCTAGACATTGAACGTAACCAGAACCTTACCCTGATGAATTCCCACTTCACAATGAACGGTGTTCTGCCTCTGCTGCCGTCCCAGGTGGAAATGGGGGCCATGCACTGTCGCCCTGGCAAGCCCCTTCCTGAAGTTAGATCCGTACTTTACAAGGAGATCCAAACCTAACGTATTGCATCTGTAAAGCATGTAGTCGATGTTATTTGGTGATAAAAAAAAGAAAAAAAAAATGGATTAAATAGCAGATCATTAGATTTGACTCCATCAGAATTTGGATCTGTCAATCGTCATTTGACAACAGATCTAATGTGATGCGATATCCGACAGGATTTAAAGTCATGGATCAGCGGCGCATTAGAGGGAGTGGTGTACTTCAGTCTTGGTTCTGTAGCACAAGGTCAGTCGATGCCCAAGAAATACCGAGGCATGTTTGTGGAAGCCTTCAAGAAGCTCAAACAGCGAGTTGTCTGGAAGTACGAGGTAGAGCTGGAGGGCGTCTCCGACAACGTGCTGATGCGGAAGTGGCTGCCGCAGCAGGATATTCTCGGTGAGTCGATCTGTTACAGGAAAGGAAAGGGCATGGTGATTTCGAATGACAAATTTTTACTTACATTACATTACAAAATGACAATGATGACGGAATTATTATCAGTAATAACGGCAAGTATAGTAGTGATAATGATAACATTAAAAATATGATATATAAAATAATTAACAGACGAAGAAACCAAATATGCATAAAATGTCGAATATGAAACCTAACCAACGTTAAATCTCAACAGCTTAAACGAAGATAGTACAAATTCCTAGAATCCTAACGATTTCACCACTAATAATTCAGCTCATCCAAACGTTAAGGGCTTCATCGCCCACGGAGGACTCCTCAGCACCCAGGAGTCCTTCTACCATTCCATGCCGGTCCTTGCAATTCCTATCTTTGGGGATCAGCCGAAGAATAGCATGAACGCACAAAGAAACGGCCTCGGTCTGATGCTGGTGTGGGAGGAGCTGACGATCAACCTCCTCGTCAGGAGTCTTCGGTTAATCATTTCTTATCCCAAGTAAGAAATAATTTTCAGTTTCAAGCTATAGGCTTTTTGCAGTCTTTAATATTGAATTCCGATTAAACACACGTCCACATATGTAAATTTTGTTTTGTAACGCTCCTTCAATACGTAATGACATTCTAGGTACAAAGCCAAGGCCGCAGAAGTGCAGGGTCCCCTCCGCGACCAACCCGACAGCCCGAAGGACCGAGCGGTGTTCTGGACCGAGTACGTGATCCGGCACAAGGGCGCGCCCCGGCTGCGGTCTCCAGCGGCGAAGCTCTCGTGGGTCGAGTACCTCATGCTGGACGTGCTCCTCGCGCTCCACGTCGCTGTGCTCGTCGCGGTCTATGTGCTCCGCCGTGTCCTGGGAGCCATCGCCTCGCGGGTCTTCGGCTCCCAGACCACAGGCAAGAAGAAGACGGAGTAAGGCTTTGCTTCCTGGTTTCCTGGATTTATGTACATATTTATTTTCTAGCTCTATTTCACACTCTTTTTTTTTTTACCAATGAACAAATACAAATAAACTGAACTAAATGGCTTTTGTAATTCATTTTATAGCAATAAACCTGGGAATATGAAATACCTACGTATTTTATTACAATTTTCGCCTTTTTGATAAACAGCATAATATATTCATGGCCTAGGATTAGTTGTTGGGCAGTCGTTGCCCACTGATACTGTGTTGCAATTTTCAAACCCAGCTTAGACCATTATGCACAGTCCTTCCACTCCACGGCTATTTAGGGAAATGAGCTTCATCCGCGCGTGCTTCCTGAAGTTCCATTGGCAATTATGTCGTTTAAGGATATTCGTCATCAAATCTGCCTCGGGACGTCACGTATCCTGATGCCCAGGAATTTGGAAAAGATCAATTAAATTAATCTTAAATTAATAAGGAATTTCTGCACTTTATGCAAGTATCTATTTCCTCGCGCAGTCAAGAATACTAGGAATATTCATTACTAACGAAGGGAGTAAAAAATACACTAGTTTCTCCAATACTATTTCGATTACGATATTGTATAGAAAATGCAAATCGCTTATTAGGAATTTAAAATTTGTAGTTTGATCCCAGTGAAATGAAAAAAAATATATATCATCACTATTAATAAAAAATCTTAATCCAAAGTTGAAGAATTCATTACCTTTTCTTGTTGACTTCGTAAAGAAAGTTCCGGTAAATCTTAACAGCAGTGTGCAAATTGTAGATATATTAGTATTTGCAAATTATAGGTAAAATAGTAATGTGAATATTGTAGATACCCAAGTTCAATTCCTTGCCAACACTTACTCTCACTCATTTCTCTAACAACATATGCAGAAAGATCGTTTTCAAATTTGAGTTTACTGAAACGTGTAAAGGACGTGTCTGGACTGTAAGAACAATCACTTCACTTTGCAGAGGAAGTGAAGTCCAAGCAGTTAGCTTTGTGAATTATAAACCAAGGGGAAAAATATTTATTTAAAAAGTAATGCAATATATAGTTACATCGTACGTAATTCGTTTGTCTTTTTACCATTGTAAATACCTGTTGATATGCTGTTGTTGAATATTTTTGTCATACGGTAATGCTAAAAGGAAAATTAATAATATTAATTAATATTACTAATTATATAACAATTATAATAAGTTAGGTCAAAAGTAAGTGACCGTAGTCCTGTGTTTTATTTTCTAAAACAATCTGTTTTGAGTTTATTATCTTTTTAAATTATATTCCACAAAACAGCCCATATTTTTTTCATTAAATGAGACTTATTCACAAGGTCAACCCAATCCAATTTATATGTTTTAGGACAAAATATCACTCATTTTGGTTGCATCTGGGGAGAAGAGAGCACACTCGGTTAAACATTCAAGTTTCCCCAAATCATAATCACATAAATTTCCGTAATGTTCCCACGTTTCGATGACGTCATAACCAAAACTCTCCCACTGTAACGACCCTCTTTCACATGTGGGTTCGATCAAGTCTCTCTCTCTTGTGGTTCCTGAGATATAAGATCCTCCGTTTATATTGTAAAAGTGTATATCCTACTACCCCGCAGCAAAATTCTGAACAGCAGAGGTATTGGAAATTCATAATACTTCCGGATGGGCAACGAGCTTCAAATTTTCATGGTTTCAGAGTATCCCATAGGCAACGTGCTCCAACTTTAATACGCCCTTTTGGACATTTTTGTCTTGGTTTCTGCTTCTTTTATAAGTAATTCTCGATAGGATTATTATTATTTTTTTTTTTTAGCCCTCGCTATAGGGTGGCGTAGCAGAAGATGCATGGCACCCTGGCTAACGAGGACATGGATAGCCCAGGGTCTACATAATCCAGTCTGCCGAAGGACCGACGTAGGATCATGTGTAGACGAAGCGATGTAAAAGTCGATATATCCATTCGTGTGTTGAGCGCACGAGGAGAGAAAGATGATATTTCTCTTGGCTTATGTATGTGAACACACACATACAAACACACACGCGCGCGCACGCACTAGAACAATATTAGTGCTAAATGCAACTCGAATCATTTCAAATATGTTCGTTCTAGAATTTCTTGACAGTCGTTATTTTGGTCTATGAGTCATCATTTGAATTTGAATAAACACTATCTCTGATCTCACCAGGGTTCGTAAGGTAAGAGTACTCGAAAGACGTTTATCATGCTGATATGCAAGGACACGAGGGCAGCTGAAAGCGTTGTTGATGATGACGAAAAGCATGACTGAGTGCCTAAAGCAATAACTTTTCTTTGACAAACAAATACATGTATATATACATATATATGTACGTATGTGTGTGTATGTTTGTATGAATATAAATAAACTAAAAGAGCAACGTGACTCCCAAATAAATTATCTGCCTTGGGGGAATAAAATTGCAACATGGCAACTGCTTTACTCACAGGACACAGGACCAAAGCACAGGACGTTGTCCAAGACAGTTCACTAGTTTAGTGTCGTTGCTGTGTTCAGCCGCAGACGACAAGCAGTTACGAGTCGCACGGATTAACTCTGAAAGGGTAAACTAATTTCATTAAATTCAAGTAAATATTAGTTAAGTGCCGGAAAGTAACGATTTCTTAAGGAAATCATTATGTACTTGCACCCGTTGCCAAGGGGATAACTCCCAAGCACAAGGCTTCAATATTCATTCAAAAATAAATCCGCGATATAACAGTATATCAAGAATCGACACTGAAAACAGGCAAAGAGCATCATGGGAAAGGTCAGATGCTTTGTGATTTCTGAATGGATTCACTCGTCGATATACAAATTAACAAATTAACACATCTATTTAAGTGCTTAGAGGATGGACATAAAACACCCCAGAAAAATATATCAAAGGAACAGAAAAATAAAACATATTAATCAAGGAATAACTCGATTTTAGACGAAAAAACAATACAGGAATTAAAAGATTGATAATAATAATGATAATAATAATAATCATTCATATTATCATAACAAAAACCGACAGGCATCTCAAAAAGTACAATAGGAAAGATACTACATTCCCGTCCTCCGACAATATATGAAAGTTACCCCCCCACCTCAGGGGGGGTAAGTGAACAAAAGGTGTAAAATTGGCCGTAAAGTTCCGTTACTCTCGTGTGTGTGTGTTTATATATATATATATATATATATATATATATATATATATATATATACATATATATGTGTGTGTGTGTGTGTGTGTGTGTGTATGTATGTATATATACAGTATATACATATATATATATATGTATATATATACATATATATTCATATATACATATATGTAAATATAAATATATATATATATATATATATATATATATATATATATATATATATATATGCTTTATTCTTGTTCTATATCGTTAAATTCTGTTCTTCCAGTAGACACAACCCGCCTCTTTTTATTCATTAATTATCATCATTTATTTCCATCCCATCCTGTAATTCTAAGGATAATCGTCTGTTATTCCGGTGAACAAATGACAATCGATGACGTAATGGGTAGGCTGCGGTTATTTTTTTCCGCTGGTATAAATTGAGGCTTAAAAGAGGTCATATATAGAATAAATATGAAAAAAAAATGATATTACTGGAGTATTATGTGATTATTTTATTTCGCTCGATATCAAAAATAACAAATGATGTATTCATTCGTTCATCAGTGAAAATATTAAGGGCGTGATATTTTAGAATTTATCATAGTTTGCCCTTCCATTTCATTTTTTTTTTGTTCTATCTTTATCAGTTATTTATTTTACAGTGTAAAATATCCTTCAAATTTTATGAATATTTAAAAATGTCGAGGTTGACTCGGATTTCTTATTTTTCCATATTCTTTGCAACATTACAAAACAGGAAAATATTCACTGACTTAGAAAAGTATCTCCTACTTATATATTGCGAAGAATAAAGGTTGCGATAGTCTGGCACATTGCTAAAATAGGCACACACACACATACACATACACATACACATACATATACATACACACACATCAAGA
>BOPN01004237.1:49866-67366 GCA_017312705.2 Penaeus japonicus | reverse complement strand
AATTTATTTTCCATTCGACAGAAGGAACTGTTTCAGACGTAAACATTAACCGGAGTTCATGATAAATACATAGCCTTTGTTAAAGAAGAACTTAAACATAAAAAAAAGATTCAGATGATTCCCACTAGCATGATTTTGCCTCGAAGATTGTTGATGATAAGATCGACATTACCACTTATAAAGCGACGAGATGATGATCACTGATGGTATAGATAAAGTCAAAATTCCTGTGATCTTTAGTCAATTTGTCGAAGAATCACTGCAACAATTAAGATTTAAAGTCTCGTCATCAACCTCACAGCGGGAAACTGACCTCACTTTTACCACAGGTTGTATATCCCTTCGCCCACGAGATGCCCTTCATCACCATAGCAACGCCAGGCATGGATTCTCGCCAAAGCGCTGTCTTGGGCAACGTCTTGAACCCTGCCTATGCACCCAGTCTGATGAAGAGTTACCCACTCCCTATGGGCATGCTGCATCGCTTTCTCAATGCTGTCGAACACATCATGTCTGCCGTAAACTGGCGGCACTTGGATGTCCTTCCGCCTGTACAGAAGGAGGTGACTATCATTGTAACCAACCTACGTGACCTACCATCTGATAGCTATCCATCACATATGTATATCTCTCTAAAGTCCTGACACTTCATCCCTCTAGAAACTTGGCATCATAGTCTTCAGACACTTTTTAATATTCGAGGGAGCATCTCTGTCTTCTTGCTAATTCACAGTATCCCTAACGTGATTACAAAACGTGATTGTCATTCAATTATAGATTATTTCATACCACTTTGTGACTCACACTTCTGAACCTGGTTCACCATGAAATAAAAGTACAGTTTCAACGATTTATTAGATGAGAATCGAATCATAGGTACGTGGGATGACTGACATGGTCAAAATCAAGTTTTGGTCAGGTCAAGGTAGGAGTGAAAGTTTGCACGCATGGAAGGAATTAGTTTCCCATTATCAAGGTGTGTTCGTGATGGGGAATTAGTGAAGATTCTTCGTGCAGGTTGCTGTGAGCTTTTATGTATTAAGATACTGATAACAAAGAGGGTTTGATTGTATGGACATCTGACGAGATCCGTAGAGGTTATAGTTCGAGAATTTCTAAGGTCCAAAGATGTTATAACTCGTCAAAGTAGAGAAACACAATAGTTGTAGATTTAGAGATGCGAAGATGAGGCAATGATGCCGTAAATGTAGCTTGATGGGCAATCAGCTGTTTGTGGTTCTAAAGAGTATTAAGGAAAATAAGTATGTCAGGAAATGAAGTCCTTTTGCGTTTCAGTGTGAACTGATATGAATGAGAAGAGTTTCTGTTATAGCAGTTCAGCGCTAACAGGAGATATAAATTTGTCTAACAAAGTCCCCATGTGATCTGATACAAATAATAGGTATGAGTTGCGACTGAGGGGCGAATCGACGGGTATAGTTTTCCAAAGAGATATATTCAAAATTCAGTTAGGAGGTAAGTTCAAATCATCTGGTAAACATTTAAGTGCTAGTAGTAGCGTTCTCTTTTCTATGCATTGCGGTGCGTACATATGAGATGAAGTGACAAAAATGAGTGTGGCTTGGTGAGATGTTTACTTGTTTACATAGAGCACTAGCAATGTGAGTCCAGGTCGAAAAATCACTGGATACCCTCTGGGTGTGGTTCTTGTGTGCTTGCATATAAACGGATTTTGATGAACACCAGAGAACATATATATAGGTAAGAGAGAAAGAAAGAGATCTTTTGAAAGTGACAGTAACAGTGCTTCTTGAACTAAATTCTCACTGTTGAAGCTAAGTCACTGCATCAGCTTTCTGAATGATCCTGAGAGGAGAATACCAGTTTCTAGCATTTCATTACACTGAGTCTGATATTGCATTTATAATACTCAGAAGGTGTGTAATGCTTGTATAAATACAGATTTCCTGTCTCCAGATTTCAGCCCAGTTCCCGGATCTCCCATCACTGCTAGACATTGAACGTAACCAGAGCCTTACCTTATTGAACTCCCACTTCACAATGAACGGTGTTCTGCCTCTGCTGCCGTCCCAGGTGGAAGTGGGGGCCATGCACTGTCGCCCTGGCAAGCCCCTTCCTGAGGTGTGGTTCTGTATTTTACAAAGAAGTCCAATTGAATATTTTGTTGGTGATATCAGCATCCGCATGGGTAAAATGGCTGTATGTCCTTAAGTTTGATATTAGGCTTTGTAGCTGCGAATCATTTGATTACTAATATAATGTGAAACAGGATTTAGAATCTTGGATCAGTGGCGCAGGATCGGAGGGAGTCGTATACTTCAGTCTTGGTACTGTGGCTCAAGGTCACTCGATGCCCAAGAAATACCGAGACATGTTTGTAGAAGCCTTCAAAAAAATCAAACAACGAGTTATCTGGAAGTACGAGGTAGAGCTGGAGGGTATCTCCGATAACGTGCTGATGCGGAAATGGTTGCCACAGCAGGATATTCTCGGTGAGTAGATGATAGCCAATTCATCAGTACTACCATCATTGTAATATAAGAATTGTGAATGCAACGGAATTTAACAGTATCTGATTACTGGGAAAACAAAGTGTTAGGCAAAGTTAGGTAGATATAGCTACGACAGAACAGATTCCTGGAAGTGGGTCTTTCACATACTTCACCACTACTTCAGCTCATCCAAACGTTAAGGTCTTCATCACCCACGGAGGACTCCTCAGCACCCAGGAGTCCTTCTACCACTCCACGCCAGTCCTTGCTGTCCCTATCTTTGGGGATCAGCCTAAGAATGGCTTGAATATACAAGACAGCGGCCTCGGTCTGATGCTGGTGTGGGAGGAGCTGACGGTCGATCTCATCGTCAGCAGTCTCCAGGAAATCATTTCTAATCCCAAGTAAGGAACAATTCTCCGATGTGTGATATTCGAATACTGTCCTTATAGCTTTTCTATAAGGGCATGCGCACACACAGACGCATACACACACACGCACATAGTTCCTCTAGAGCTTTTCTATCTACTCACTGTAAACTTGTAGGCCGAACGGTATTTGTAACTTGTGATTGAATTAATTATAGTCTTTAAAAAATGAGAGAATAAAAATATATTTCGTTGTATATCATGTAATGGCATAACTGATTCATTAAATATGCATACGTCAAGGACACAAACAGGGACACATATAGATAAACACGAACAGTCCTCACATATACAAGCATGCTCTCAGCAACCCCAACAACAGAGGCCTCGAATCCTCACGAGCATACTGTTCTTAACCTCAGGTACGAGACGACGGCCGCAGAAGTGCAAAGCTCCCTCCGCGACCAGCCCGACAGCCCGAAGGACCGAGCGGTGTTCTGGACCGAGTACGTGATCCGGCACAAGGGCGCCCTGCGGCTGCGGTCTCCAGCGGCGAGTCGGGCCGAGTACCTCATGCTGGACGTGCTCCTCGCGCTCCACGTCGCTGTGCTCGTCGCGGTCTATGTGCTCCGCCGTGTCCTGGGAGCCATCGCCTCGCGGGTCTTCGGCTCCCAGACCACAGGCAAGAAGAAGACGGAGTAAGGCTTTGCTTCCTGGTTTCCTGGATTTATGTACATATTTATTTTCTAGCTCTATTTCACACTCTTTTTTTATCAATGAACAAATACAAATAAACTGAACTTAATGGCTTTTGTAATTCATTTTATAGCAATAAACCTGGGAATATGAAATACCTACGTATTTTATTACAATTTTCGCCTTTTTGATAAACAGCATAATATATTCATGGGACGTCACGTATCCTGATGCCCAGGAATTTGGATAAGATCAATTAAATTAATCTTAAATTAATAAGGAATTTCTGCACTTTATGCAAGTATCCATTTCCTCGCGCAGTCAAGAATACTAGGAATATTCATTACTAACGAAGTAATTACACTAGTTTCTCCAATACTATTTTGATTACGATATTGTATAGAAAATGCAAATCGCTTATTAGGAATTTAAAATTTGTAGTTTGATCCCAGTGAAATGAAAAAAATATATATATCATCACTATTAATAAAGAAAAATAAGGATTTGAATAATAAGCTATGGAATCCGGCTTGGTATCTGCACCTAAAAGATCTTAATCCAAAGTTGAAGAATTCATTACCTTTTCTTGTTGACTTCGTAAAGAAAGTTCCGGTAAATCTTAACATCAATGTGCAAATTGTAGATATATTAGTATTTGCAAATTATAGGTAAATTAGTAATGTGAATATTGTAGATACCCAAGTTCAATTCCTTGCCAACACTTACTCTCACTCATTTCTCTAATAAATATTACAGAAAGATCGTTTTCAAATTGAGTTTACTGAAACGTGTAGCGACGTGTCTGGACTGTAAGAACAATCACTTCACTTTGCAGAGGAAGTGAAGTCCAAGCAGTTAGCTTTGTGAATTATAAACCAAGGGGAAAATTATTTATTTAAAAAGTAATGTAATATATAGTTACAGCGTACGTAATTCGTTTGTCTTTTTACCATTGTAAATACCTGTTGATATGCTGTTGTTGAATATTTTTGTCATACGGTAATGCTAAAAGGAAAATTAATAATATTAATTAATATTACTAATTATAATATAATAATTATAATATGATAATTATAATAAGTTAGGTCAAAAGAATGTGACCGCAGTCCTGTGTTTTATTTTCTAAAACAATCTGTTTTGAGTTTATTATCTTTTTAAATGATATTCCACAAAACAGCCCATATTTTTTTCATTAAATGAGACTTATTCACAAGGTCAACCCGATCCAATTTATATGTTTTAGGACAAAATATCACTCATTTTGGTTGCATCTGGCGAGAAGAGAGCGCACTCGGTTAAACATTCAAGTTTCCCCAAATCATAATCACATAAATTTCCGTAATGTTCCCACGTTTCGATGACGTCATAACCAAAACTCTCCCACTGTAACGACCCTCTTTCACATGTGGGTTCGATCAAGTCTCTCTCTCTTGTGGTTCCTGAGATATAAGATCCTCCGTTTATATTGTAAAAGTGTATATCCTACAACCTCGCAGCAAAATCCTGAAACAGTAGAGGTATTGAAATTCATAATACTTCCGGATGGGCAACGAGCTTCAAATTTTCATGGTTTAAGAGTATCCCATAGGCAACGTAACTTTAATACGCCCTTTTGGACATTTTTGTCTTGGTTTCATTTCTTATAAGTACTTCTCGATAAGATTATTATTATTATTATTTTTTTTTTTTTAGCCCTCGCTATAGGGTGGCGTAGCAGAAGATGCATGGCACCCTGGCTAATGAGGACATGGATAGCCCAGGGTCTACATAATCCAGTCTGCCGAAGGACCGACGTAGGATCATGTGTAGACGAAGCGATGTAAAAGTCGATATATCCATTCGTGTGTTGAGCGCACGAGGAGAGAAAGATGATATTTCTCTTGGCTTATGTATGTGAACACACACATACAAACACACACGCGCGCGCACGCACTAGAACAATATTAGTGCTAAATGCAACTCGAATCATTTCAAATATGTTCGTTCTAGAATTTCTTGACAGTCGTTATTTTGGTCTATGAGTCATCATATGAATTTGAATAAACACTATCTCTGATCTCACCAGGGTACGTAAGGTAAGAGTACTCGAAAGACGTTTATCATGCTGATATGCAAGGACACGAGGGCAGCTGAAAGCGTTGTTGATGATGACGAAAAGCATGACTGAGTGCCTAAAGCAATAACTTTTCTTTGACAAACAAATACATGTATATATACATATATATGTACGTATGTGTGTGTATGTTTGTATGCATATAGATAAGCTAAGAGAGCAACGTGACTCCCAAATAAATGATCTGCCTTGGGGGAATAAAATTGCAACATGGCAACTGCTTTACTCACAGGACACAGGACGTTGTCCAAGACAGTTCACTAGTTTAGTGTCGTTGCTGTGTTCAGCCGCAGACGACAAGCAGTTACGAGTCGCACGGATTAACTCTGAAAGGGTAAACTAATTTCATTAAATTCAAGTAAATATTAGTTAAGTGCCGGAAAGTAACGATTTCCTAAGGAAATCATTATGTGCTTGCACCCGTTGCCAAGGGGATAACTCCCAAGCACAAGGCTTCAATATTAATTCAAATAAATCCAAGTGATATAACAGTATATCAAGAATCGACACTGAAAACAGGCAAAGAGCATCATGGGAAAGGTCATGGTGATTTCTGAATGGATTCACTCGTCGATATACAAATTAACAAATTAACACATCTATTTAAGTGCTTAGAGGATGGACATAAAACACCCCAGAAAAATATATCAAAGGAACAGAAAAAGAAAACATATTAATCAAGGAATAACTCGATTTTAGACAAAAAAAAAAAAAAAAAAAAAAAAAAAAAAAAACAATACAGGAATTAAAAGATTGATAATAATAATGATAATAATAATAATCATTCTTATTATCATAACAAAAACCGACAGGCATCTCAAAAAGTACCATAGGAAAGGTATTACATTCCCGTCCTCCGACAATATATGAAAGTTACCCCCCCACCTCAAGGGGGGTAAGTGAACAAAAGGTGTAAAATTGGCCGTAGAAGTTCCGTTACTCTCGTGTGTGTGTGTGTTTATATATATATATATATATATATATATATATATATATATATATATATATATATATATATATATATACATATATATGTGTGTGTGTGTGTGTGTATGTATGTATGTATGTATATGTTTTCCTCTTTTTAGTATATGAATATCTTATAAATTACATCAGTTATGTTATGCATCCACCTACATATATCGTCAGAATCATAGGATAATTACCTTCTATTGTAGGTTTATTTTATTACCACTTTATTGAAACTATTATCAACACCTTGTTCTATATCGTTAAATTCTGTTCTTCCAGTAGACACAACCCGCCTCTTTTTATTCATTAATTATTATCATCATTTATTTCCATCCCATCCTGTAATTCTAAGGATAATCGTCTGTTATTCCGGTAAACAAATGACAATCGATGACGTAATGGGTAGGCTGCGGTTATTTTTTTCCGCTGGTATAAATTGAGGCTTAAAAGAGGTCATATATAGAATAAATATGAAAAAAAATGATATTACTGGAGTATTATGTGATTATTTTATTTCGCTCGATATCAAAAATAACAAATGATGTATTCATTCGTTCATCAGTGAAAACATTATGGTCGTGATATTTTAGAATTTATCATAGTTTGCCCTTCCATTTCATTTTTTTGTTCTATCTTTATCAGTTATTTATTTTACAGTGTAAAAAAATCCTTCAAATTTTATGAATATTTAAAAATGTCGAGGTTGACTCGGACTTCTTATTTTTCCATATTCTTTGCAACATTACAAAACAGGAAAATATTCACTGACTTAGAAAAATGTCTCCTACTTATATATTGCGAAAAATAAAGGCTGCGATAGTCTGGCACATTGCTAAAATAGACACACACACACACACACATACACATACACACACACACACACACCAAGAACCCATATTCACACACGTGCATAGTATACAGTGTACACTATGCACTGTACACGCACTCACACCTCTCCTCTCCTACAACGCATAAGCGGCCCTACAACATATCAACGTATCAATTAGTATATGTATTTATTGGCGGTCGGCTGCGATAAAGTTGAAAAAAAAAGAAAAACACGATAGTGACGAGTAATTTTTTTTTCATTTTACAATAGAATTCTTGTCTCGGCTATTGAAATTTCTTAAGATTATTTAGACCCTAAACTACCATTTTTGGTTCGTCTTTTTTTTATATATATAATTTCCAGTTTCACAAGATACCTAATCCAGTGATTTCGCCCATACCCCCCCTTCCCTCCCCCAAGATACCCAAGGGCCCCCAATCTTGTTGGCTGCAATTAGTCTAAGAAGGATACAGCCGTTTTAGAAGGAATTGCCCCGTTTATTCCCCAATATCAGTCTAATTCTGACGCAACGAGAGGAATTTTGAAATGGAAGGACTAACTAATTGTTTGGTAGTGTGTTTGTGGGCGGGAGAGAGGGTGTGTGCGCGCGCGTGTTTGATTCAAAATGATAGCAAACGGGTGCGTTTAGATTTGAGAATAGTATCAGTCGTACAAACATGATAACATTATCAGTCTTACGACACTCTATAAGACTTGGAAGATATTTACAAATTGCTAGTTTCCACAACATGCTCAGTATACCAAATCGTTGTTCACGATGGCTTTACGCAATCAAGGTAGTATTCTCTTGTAGAATGAATTAAGATAATTAATTAATTACTGTGATAATATCACAGGTCGAGGGAGAATTTCTTGTTACCTTGACATTTACGGCGTAGGAATAAGGTTAAAGTTACTACTAAAATAACATAGTAGACCTAAGTTGCGGAACCATAAAGATAACTACAATTCAAACACAACATAAAGTAGACAATGACTTACTCATACCCTAATACTCAGGAACAAACATTCTAGCACTACCGTTACTGCTTGCAACGGTGAGAGACCCGAACAGGTGTCCTGGTGACGGTGTCATTCAAATTCTCCGTTGTGCGTTATTGAATATGCTTGAACAAAAAAAAAAAAGGATTTATTATTTATTATTCAACACGCTTTGGTGCAAGGTTCTTCAGAGTACGGGTTGCAAACTAGTGGTCAGTAGCTCACTGCTTTCCATTCAAAAGGATAGTGATCTAAAATAAATAAAGAATGCCTATGAAAAAAAAAAAGAAACGTATAAGATAAGGTACATAACACCAACAAAAAAGCGTAAGGGATAACAGGTGTAAAAACTATCGATCAATCAGCATTGTTGTCCAATGGGGGCTTGAGGGTAATACAGGAAACCGATGAAAAAAAATGCTCTTTAACAATTCATTAATTTTCCTACCAAACGCTGTGGAGGAAGTTGTATTTTTCATTACTTTAATTATCATTATATCATCGTTATTATTATTACTCGTAGCAGTAGAAGTGGTAACAATTAGTAGAACTACTACTACTACTACTCCTACCACCACTCCTACTACTACTCCTACTACTACTACCACCACTCCTACTACTACTATTCCTACTACTACCACCACCACTCCTACTACTACTATTCCTACTACTACCACCACTCCTACTACTACTACTCCTACTACTACTACTACTACCACCACTCCTACTACTACTACTCCTACTACTACTACTACTACCACCACTCCTACTACTACTACTACTCCTATACTACTACCACCACTCCTACTACTACTACTACTACTGTATGTACACCACTTAATTC
Source organism: Penaeus japonicus (assembly GCA_017312705.2). Taxonomy (NCBI): domain Eukaryota; kingdom Metazoa; phylum Arthropoda; class Malacostraca; order Decapoda; family Penaeidae; genus Penaeus; species Penaeus japonicus. Next base: position 58,068 of record BOPN01004237.1, on the reverse strand, counting down.
ATGCATGCATGAGAGTGATCTAAAGAGCTTCCTTTTTTCAACCTCCAGCTACCACCTTTCCCTCTGGAATACTTAATTGCTCGTTATATCCGGTGGTTTGGTTAACGTGAACTATATTGTCGTTTTATAAGATAGTAATGGCAAGAGGTCAAAAGTCCTGAAAAATAATCATATAATTCTAGTAGTGGAGTTTCCGGATATCATCACAGAACGTGGTGTTGATGCTGCTAGCCTGTACTTCGGATTGATGACGGCGAGGAGGGAGGGAGGGCGGGCGGGCGGGCGGGCGGGCGGGCGGGCAAGAGAAGGAGAAAGGGAGAATACAGAAACGGATGGACAACCGGGAAGGGGGGGAGGGGCCTATGAGTGCGACGGTGCCACATGTGCGGGACTGTGTGTGTTACGAAACTTCTGCAGGCAATAAGACACACACACACAGAGGTGTGTGTGTATGTTAGTGTGAATGCATGCATTTATGTATTTATGTGAGAAAGAAGGAGAGAGAGAGAGAGAAAGAGTCACAGATAGTAACAAAACCACCAACGTACTCATCATCACTTTGTAAATTCCCTCCTTCTCTCTCTCTCCCTTCCCTCCCTCTCTCCCTCTCTCTCTCTTTTTCTCTCCGCCCCCCTCTCTCTCTCTCTCTCTCTCTCTCTCTCTCTCTCTCTCTCTCTCTCTCTCTCTCTCTCTCTCTCTCTCTCTCTCTCTCTCTCTCTCTCTCTCTCTCTCTCTCTCTCTCTCTCTCTCTCTCTCTCTCTCTCTCGCTCTCTCTCTCTCTCTCTCGTTCTCTCTCTCTTGCTCGTTCTCTCTCTCTTGCTCTCTCTCTCTCTTGCTCTCTCTCTCTCTCTCTCTCTCTCTCTCTCTCTCTCTCTCTCTCTCTCTCTCTCTCTCTCTCTCTCTCTCTCTCTCTCTCTCTCTCTCTCTCTCTCTCTCTCTCTCTCTCTCTCTCTCTCTCTCTCTCTTGCTCTCTCTCTCTCTCTCCCCCCCTCTCTCTCTCTTTTTCTCTCTCCCTCTCTCCCACTCTCTCTGACTTTCTCTTTCTCTCTCTGTCTCTGTCTCTCTCCCTCCCTCTCTCTCTCTCTCTCTCTCTCTCTCTCTCTCTCTCTCTCTCTCTCTCTCTCTCTCTCTCTCTCTCTCTCTCTCTCTCTCTCCCTCCCCCCCTCTCTCTCTCTCTCTCTCTCTCTCTCTCTCTCTCTCTCTCTCTCTCTCTCTCTCTCTCTCTCTCTCTCTCTCTCTCTCTCTCTCTCTCTCTCCCCCTCCCTCCTCCCTCTCTCTCTCTCTCTCTCTCTCTCTCTCTCTCTCTCTCTCTCTCTCTCTCTCTCTCTCTCTCTCCCTCCCTCTCTCTCCCCCTCCCTCCCTCTCTCTCTCTCTCTCTCTCTCTCTCTCTCTCTCTCTCTCTCTCTCTCTCTCTCTCTCTCTCTCTCTCTCTCTCTCTCTCTCTCTCTCTCTCTCTCTCCCTCTCCCCCTCCCTCCCTCCCTCTCTCTCTCACACACACACTAATATCAAAACAGTTAGTATGGCGTCCAATCGCAAAGGACTTTTACCCAGATGAAGATCCCGGCGCCTGCCTTCGTGCTTGTGCTGGTGGGCGTGGCGTGCGCGGAGTTGGCTCCACCCGAGAGATCCTACAAGATCCTGATGCTGTTGCCAGTATCCTCGAAGAGCCACAGGAATGTCTTCATGCCGGTTGCCGAGGGATTAGCCGACCGAGGGCACAAGGTGAGGGAATGATGACGATTGAGTGCATTATCATACTTATATCCCAATAAAGTTATGGTTCAATAAATAAAAGATACTAATAAGAAGTAGTCAACATTTACAAGATCAACAGACTATGATATGGCTCTGTTAATCTTATTAATTTATGTAAAGTAGTTGAATTTTTCTTTTCATTTTTTGTGGTTGACTTTTCTTCTTTTTTTGTGGTTGACTTATCTTTTCTTTTTTTGTGGTTGACTTATCTTTTCTTTTTTGTGGTTGACTTTTTTCTTTTTTTGTGGTTGACTTTTCTTCTTTTTTTGTGGTTGACTTTTCTTCTTTTTTTGTGGTTGACTTTTCTTCTTTTTTTGTGGTTGACTTTTCTTTTTTTGTGGTTGACTTTTCTTCTTTTTTTGTGGTTGACTTTTCTTCTTTTTTGTGGTTGACTTTTCTTTTTTTGTGGTTGACTCTACTTTCTTAACTTCAGATCGTGATGCTGGCCAATAACCCGCCGGCGTCAAAGCATCCGAACATTGAGGAATTCGACCACGACCTTCCCGACTTCAAAGTTGAGGGGATGGATCTCTTTGCAACTCGAGCGGACCCGTCTGGCGTGTTTAACCTGTTCCAGAAAGCTCTTCCTGAAATTGCCAAGAAGCTGTACAAGGTTCCCGTAGTTAAAGAGCTCTATGATAGAAGAAAGGAATTTGACGTCGTCGTTATTGACCACATGTTTAATGAAGTGAGTTTGACGAGATTCCTTTGTGCGTTTTTGTTTACTGTTGGTATTTCAGGCGTTCTGATTATGTTATGAGATATTTGAACAGATGGTATATATTGATATACCACTCACTGTCACTTGTTGAAGGACTTTTGATACTGATGACTGAGAGGTGAAGCTAGATTTTCCTAGAGATGGGTTTTCCATTCTAGGTTAAAAAACGTCATAAAAATATAATGGGTATACATATTTACCTTATAGTATGTGAATTTATTTTCCATTCGACAGAAGGAACTGTTTCAGACGTAAACATTAACCGGAGTTCATGATAAATACATAGCCTTTGTTAAAGAAGAACTTAAACATAAAAAAAAAGATTCAGATGATTCCCACTAGCATGATTTTGCCTCGAAGATTGTTGATGTTAAGATCGACATTACCACTTATAAAGCGACGAGATGATGATCACTGATGGTATAGATAAAGTCAAAATTCCTGTGATCTTTAGTCAATTTGTCGAAGAATCACTGCAACAATTAAGATTCAAAGTCTCGCCATCAACCTCACAGCGGGAAACTGACCTCACTTTTACCACAGGTTGTATATCCCTTCGCCCACGAGATGCCCTTCATCACCATAGCAACGCCAGGCATGGATTCTCGCCAAAGCGCTGTCTTGGGCAACGTCTTGAACCCTGCCTATGCACCCAGTCTGATGAAGAGTTACCCACTCCCTATGGGCATGCTGCATCGCTTTCTCAATGCTGTCGAACACATCATGTCTGCCGTAAACTGGCGGCACTTGGATGTCCTTCCGCCTGTACAGAAGGAGGTGACTATCATTGTAACCAACCTACGTGACCTACCATCTGATAGCTATCCATCACATATGTATATCTCTCTAAAGTCCTGACACTTCATCCCTCTAGAAACTTGGCATCATAGTCTTCAGACACTTTTTAATATTCGAGGGAGCATCTCTGTCTTCTTGCTAATTCACAGTATCCCTAACGTGATTACAAAACGTGATTGTCATTCAATTATAGATTATTTCATACCACTTTGTGACTCACACTTCTGAACCTGGTTCACCATGAAATAAAAGTACAGTTTCAACGATTTATTAGATGGGAATCGAATCATAGGTACGTGGGATGACTAACATGGTCAAAATCAAGTTTTGGTCAGGTCAAGGTAGGAGTGAAAGTTTGCACGCATGGAAGGAATTGGTTTCCCATTATCAAGGTGTGTTCATGATGGGGTATTAGTGAAGATTCTTCGTGCAGGTTGCTGTGAGCTTTTGTGTATTAAGTTACTGATAACAGAGAGGGTTTGATTGTATGGACATCTGACGAGATCTGTAGAGGTTATAGTTCGAGAATTTCTAAGGTCCAAAGATGTTATAACTCGTCAAAGTAGAGAAACACAATAGTTGTAGATTTAGAGATGCAAAGATGAGGCAATGATGCCGTAAATGTAGCTTAATGGGCAATCAGCTGTTTGTGGTTCTAAAGAGTATTAAGGAAAATAAGTATGTCAGGAAATGAAGTCCTTTTGCGTTTCAGTGTGAACTGATATGAATGAGAAGAGTTTCTGTTATAGCAGTTCAGCGCTAACAGGAGATATAAATTTGTCTAACAAGGTCCCCATGTGATCTGATACAAATAATAGGTATGAGTTGCGACTGAGGGGCGAATCGACGGGTACAGTTTTCCAGAGCGATATATTCAAAATTCAGTTAGGAGGTAAGTTCAAATCATCTGGTAAGCATTTAAGTGCTAGTAGTAGCGTTCTCTTTTCTATGCATTGCGGTGCGTAATACGAGATGAAGTGACAAAAATGAGTGTGGCTTGTGATATGGTGAGATGTTTACTTGTTTACATAGAGCACTAGCAATGTTATCAAGGTCGAAAAATCACTGGATGCCCTCTGAGTGTGGTGCTTGTGAGCTTGCATATAAACGGATCTTGATGAACATCTGAGAACACACACACACACACACACACACACACATACACACACACACACACATATATATATAGGTAAGAGAGAGAAAGAAAGATCTTTTGAAAGTGATAGTAACAGTGCTTCTTGAACTAAATTCTCACTGTTGAAGCTAAGTCACTGCATCACCTTTCTGAATGATCCTGAGAGGAGAATACCAGTTTCTAGCATTTCATTACACTGAGTGTGATATTGCATTTATAATACTCAGAAGGTGTGTAATGCTTGTATAAATACAGATTTCCTGTCTCCAGATTTCAGCCCAGTTCCCGGATCTCCCATCACTGCTAGACATTGAACGTAACCAGAGCCTTACCTTATTGAACTCCCACTTCACAATGAACGGTGTTCTGCCTCTGCTGCCGTCCCAGGTGGAAGTGGGGGCCATGCACTGTCGCCCTGGCAAGCCCCTTCCTGAGGTGAGGTTCTGTATTTTACAAAGGAGTCCAATTGAATATTTTGTTAGTGATATCAGCATCCGCATGGGTAAAATGGCTGTATGTCCTTAAGTTTGATATTAGGCTTTGTAGCTGCGAATCATTTGATTACTAATATAATGTGAAACAGGATTTAGAATCTTGGATCAGTGGCGCAGGGTCGGAGGGAGTCGTATACTTCAGTCTTGGTACTGTGGCTCAAGGTCACTCGATGCCCAAGAAATACCGAGACATGTTTGTAGAAGCCTTCAAAAAAATCAAACAACGAGTTATCTGGAAGTACGAGGTAGAGCTGGAGGGTATCTCCGATAACGTGCTGATGCGGAAATGGTTGCCACAGCAGGATATTCTCGGTGAGTAGATGATAGCCAATTCATCAGTACTACCATCAGTGTAATATAAGAATTGTGACTGCAACGGAATTTAACAGTACCTGATTACTGGGAAACAAAGTGTTAGGCAAAGTTAGGTAGATATAGCTACGACAGAACAGATTCCTGGAAGTGGGTCTTTCACATACTTCACCACTACTTCAGCTCATCCAAACGTTAAGGTCTTCATCACCCACGGAGGACTCCTCAGCACCCAGGAGTCCTTCTACCACTCCACGCCAGTCCTTGCGGTCCCTATCTTTGGGGATCAGCCTAAGAATGGCTTGAATATACAAGACAGCGGCCTCGGTCTGATGCTGGTGTGGGAGGAGCTGACGGTCGACCTCATCGTCAACAGCCTCCAGGAAATCATTTCTAATCCCAAGTAAGGAACAATTCTCCGATGTGTGATATTCGAATACTGTCCTTATAGCTTTTCTATAAGGGCATGCGCACACACAGACGCATACACACACACACGCACATAGTTCCTCTAGAGCTTTTCTATCTACTCACTGTAAACTTGTAGGCCGAACGGTATTTGTAACTTGCTGTGATTGAATTAATTATAGTCTTTAAAAAATGAGGGAATAAAAATATATTTCGTTGCATATTATGTAATGGCATAACTGATTCATTAAATATGCATACGTCAAGGACACAAACAGGGACACATATAGATAAACACGAACAGTCCTCACATATACAAGCATGCTCTCAGCAACCCCAACAACAGAGGCCTCGAATCCTCACGAGCCTACTGTTCTTAACCTCAGGTACGAGACGACGGCCGCAGAAGTGCAAAGCTCCCTCCGCGACCAGCCCGACAGCCCGAAGGACCGAGCGGTGTTCTGGACCGAGTACGTGATCCGGCACAAGGGCGCGCCCCGGCTGCGGTCTCCAGCGGCGAAGCTCTCGTGGGTCGAGTACCTCATGCTGGACGTGCTCCTCGCGCTCCACGTCGCTGTGTTCGTCGCGCTCTATGTGCTCCGCCGTGTCCTGGGAGCCATCGCCTCGCGGGTCTTCGGCTCCCAGACCACAGGCAAGAAGAAGAAGAAGCGGGAGTGAGGCTTTGCTCATTAGTTCTTACACACACACGCAAATGATGTAACTTCAGGGAAACAAAAAAGAAATGTGAAATTCAAAATATGAAAGATGAAATAGAGGTCTTATAAGCAACAACGCTAACAAGAAGATAATAGAAGAAAAAATGGAACATGATTATAATCGAAGAAAGAATAATAAGAAAGAAAAAAGGTTGAAAAGGATTAGTTAAAGGATAAACATAAGAATGAAAGAAAAAAATATAGAGATGAACTAAAAAGAATTGTCTTCAAATACTAGTTCTCATATTTGTGACTATATCAATAAACGCAATTAGAGTAGCAGACGAGACAACATGAGAAGTTTTGTTACGCCAAATCATCTGAAAGAGCGCCATTCGATGAATCTGTAAAACTCAGGAAATACATACACACACACACACACACACACACACACACACACACACACATATATATATATATATATATATATATATTATATATATATATATATATATATATATATATATATATATATAAACACATATACATATTGTGGAGGGTTTTCAAACCTCGCCTTGGAGAGAAGCAACAGAATCCAGATGGTCTCTATTTCCCTTGCGTGGGAAATAGAGCTTTGCTGCTTACGTTTTCTTGATATTTCGTTTTGTTCTTTTAGTTAATTGCTTGTCCTTTATTTTTATGTTTGTAAAAGTTGGCATCCGTATTATTTTAGTCAATGGTTTTAACAATATTGGTAATCTTTATAACTGTTCATTTTGAGTTTTAGATTTATTTTACGAATGACTTTTTTCTTATTGGTCTTATATATGAGCAAGAGGGGTTTCATCCATTTCAGCCCAGTTGTGTGTTGTGTTTTTTTTTCATATATATGTAAATATTTTACCATTTTGTGTTTTTATCTTTTAATTGATTCTATTCTTGTTTCCCGTCACTGGCATCGTTCTTTTAGTATATTACCGATGTCAGTGACGTCATGAGTTATTCCAATGCTTGATTTTACAATGGTTTTAATTATTTTTATAACTTATTACTTGATTATGGTTTTCATGCTTTAGTGTCTGTTTTGTATATTTTTTCAAATTGTAAATATTTTTATCAGTACACGTCCAACTAATGAGTATGACGTCATACACGCTCTTGTATAAATACGGAACCGCCGAAACAATAAAGGAGAGATCTATCTGGAACCGTGTTTGTGTTACCCCCTCTGGATTTACTTCAGCCTGAGACGATACCAGAACAAAGGTTGTACTGAGCAAACTTCCTTTTATTTGCCTAGGTCATTTGCTGGACATTGTCTTTTTATTTTATTTTTTCCCGTGTTTTTATTGTTTTCAAGTCCTTTAGTTGGATTTTACACGAAATCATTCAGGATTCGGCTTTCCATTTCCGGTTTTAGACCTCAGGTTTTCTTCTCTTTTTTTTTTTCTTTTTTTTTCTTTTAGCGTCATATTTAGTATTTTTTAAACGTAAGTTGATTTTTTTTTTCATAACGTAGCGCTTTTTTTTTACCTTGGTGCCTTAAGCACAGTTTTATTAATTCAATTTAATTATATTATCTTTTATCTCGTGTTTTTAATGCTAGGCTGAGCCATAAGGTCTTTTCCAATATTATTCTGCTCGGGTACATATACAAATCCACGTAAGATCTGGACCTTTCCCCGCTACCATTTTCCAGTGTCCAGGATCTTAAATAAATAGATAAATAAAATCAAAATATACATGACCGTACACATGTATTTGCACATATACGCAAGCATTTATACATAACTAAGTACATGGACGAACAGGTAAATCATTCATACATACAAGCATAGGCCAAAGATCCATATTTTAAATTATAAATGCCTCTCAATTATAAGTTCAATAATTGTAGCCGCACTTATCGAGAGAAAGCGAGA
>BOPN01004237.1:37366-44866 GCA_017312705.2 Penaeus japonicus | reverse complement strand
ATATGTGTTATTGGCTGTGTGAACCAGTTTAAATTAGTTCTTTATCTAACTCCGTACAAAAAATATTTTGCTGTTTTCATTAGTTGTACTGTCTGGACTAGATTTGTTTCTAACTGTTAATATATGATTTATATAGAAACAAATGGAACTAGAAATAAAAGCAGAAACGTCTATCAGCACACAGGTAGGAAAAGAGTATGCCTCGTTTACGTGGGCTGGTATTAACCAAGGATATCTACAGAGAGATTTCCAAAGACAAGCTTCGTCTAGACTTAATACAACGTAGCCCAATCTGTTTCGACCATTTAGGACTGCCTCATCTAACCATCAGAACTGAAGGCATGCCTTGGGGGCTAGATTGCCTATGTCTAAGAAAGCAGAAAAGCTAGACCTTGAACGAATAGGTGACAATGGCCATCCGGCACTCCTGATGCATGAGTTCCTAAGTCCCGATTGATCGATGACGTATCAGTAACATCAGCGCCTAATAGTCATCACATGGCTGATGTTTGGCCAAGTGCTCAACACTATCAACCACCTTACTGCATGTAAAGGGTGCCAAAAAGATAAGCCGATTACAGCGACCTATTTTATGTAAGGTATATAAATTTGTATAGATTACATATGCCTTTTTGTTTAAATAATGATTACACATTATTTGCCACCCCCCCCCCAAAAAAAAAAAAAAAAAAAAAAAAAAATATATATATATATATATATATATATATGTATATATATATATATATATATATATATATATATATATATATATATATATATATATATATATATATATATTATATATATATATATATATATTGTCCCGATCACATTTCAAAAATTCAGGCCAAACAATAATGTCGAGGTTCCATTAACACATACAAAAAGACAAGGTATTTTTTTGTACTTATTTTATACCTTTTTCTTTTCAGCAATACGATACTTTTACTATTCCATAATGCAGGTTCCACAAATGACCAATTTCTGCAACTTGGGGGAAATCGTAATTTAAGTGACCAAGAAACATAATTCACGTCGACATAAACATCATAAGCGAGGACAATCATTCAAAATCGGACCGATCCCTTAGATTAATTAAGATTTTTCAGATTACAAGAAGCTCAACTTTTTTTTTCAGTTGGCCTATGAAATAATGGACATAATGCAATTGCTTTGTAGATACTGGAGAAAGGACACCAATTTGTCATTAGAGCTTTCCTGGACACAGGTTGGAGGAGTATTTCTTTGGAATGTAGATATGAAAATGACCCCTGATCTTTATATAAAATACTAAAGTTATGTTTGCAAAGGTTTCTCAAGTTATTGCTAGATTAAATTTAGCGTTTATCTTCACAGAGGGATAAATTGGAATGGTAGAATTGGATAAAGAGTAAATTGGGACAGGTGAATTGGCTGGATAAAGAGACAAGTGGACTGAGCAACGGGATAGTTGGAACTGGTGAGCAAGGTTAAGGGTTAATTGGAACGGTTGAACTGGATGAAAGCTAAATTGGGATGGGTGAAGTTTGTATGATATTTGTTAAGACAGTTGAACCAGATAAAGTGTAAATTTAGACAGGTGAGTTAATTTAATGAAGGGTTAATCAGGACGGTTGAAATGAGTGAAGAGTAGATTAGGACGGTGGAACTGGGTGAAGGGGTGGCTGAGTTGATGGAACTGGGTGAAGGGGTGGCTGAGTTGATGGAACTGGGTGAAGGGGTGGCTGAGTCGGTTGAACTGGGTGAAGGGGTGGCTGAGTTGATGGAACTGGGTGAAGGGGTGGCTGAGTTGATGGAACTGGGTGAAGGGGTGGCTGAGTTGATGGAACTGGGTGAAGGGGTGGCTGAGTTGATGGAACTGGGTGAAGGGGTGGCTGAGTCGGTTGAACTGGGTGAGGGGGTGGCTGAGTTGATGGAACTGGGTGAAGGGTGGCTGAGTCCGGTTGGAGCTGGGTGAAGGGGTGGCTGAGTTGATGGAACTGGGTGAAGGGGTGGTTGAGTTGATGGAACTGGGTGAAGGGGTGGCTGAGTCGGTTGAACTGGGTGAAGGGGTGGTTGAGATGATGGAACTGGGTGAAGGGGTGGCTGAGTTGATGGAACTGGGTGAAGGGGTGGCTGAGTCGGTTGAACTGGGTGAAGGGGTGGCTGAGTTGATGGAACTGGGTGAAGGGGTGGCTGAGTTGGTTGAACTGTTTGAAGGGGTGGCTGAGTTGATGGAACTGGGTGAAGGGTGGCTGAGTCGGTTGAACTGGGTGAATGGGTGGTTGAGTTGATGGAACTGGGTGAAGGGTGGCTGAGTTGATGGAACTGGGTGGGAAAGGGTGGCTGAGTTGATGGAACTGGGTGAAGGGGTGGCTGAGTTGATGGAACTGGGTGAAGGGGTGGCTGAGTCGGTTGAACTGGGTGAAGGGGTGGCTGAGTTGATGGAACTGGGTGAAGGGGTGGCTGAGTTGATGGAACTGGGTGAAGGGGTGGCTGAGTTGGTTGAACTGGGTGAAGGGGTGGCTGAGTTGATGGAACTGGGTGAAGGGGTGGCTGAGTTGATGGAACTGGGTGAAGGGGTGGCTGAGTCGGTTGAACTGGGTGAAGGGGAGGCTGAGTCGGTTGAACTGGGTGAATGGGTGGTTGAGTTGATGGAACTGGGTGAAGGGGTGGCTGAGTTGATGGAACTGGGTGAAGGGGTGGCTGAGTTGATGGAACTGGGTGAAGGGGTGGCTGAGTCGGTTGAACTGGGTGAAGGGGTGGCTGAGTTGATGGAACTGGGTGAAGGGGTGGCTGAGTTGATGGAACTGGGTGAAGGGGTGGCTGAGTCGGTTGAACTGGGTGAAGGGGTGGCTGAGTTGATGGAACTGGGTGAAGGGGTGGCTGAGTTGATGGAACTGGGTGAAGGGGTGGCTGAGTTGGTTGAACTGTTTGAAGGGGTGGCTGAGTTGATGGAACTGGGTGAAGGGGTGGCTGAGTCGGTTGAACTGGGTGAAGGGGTGGTTGAGTTGATGGAACTGGGTGAAGGGGTGGCTGAGTTGATGGAACTGGGTGAAGGGGTGGCTGAGTTGATGGAACTGGGTGAAGGGGTGGCTGAGTTGATGGAACTGGGTGAAGGGGTGGCTGAGTTGATGGAACTGGGTGAAGGGGTGGCTGAGTTGATGGAACTGGGTGAAGGGGTGGCTGAGTCGGTTGAACTGGGTGAAGGGGTGGCTGAGTTGATGGAACTGGGTGCAGGGGTGGCTGAGTTGATGGAACTGGGTGAAGGGGTGGCTGAGTCGGTTGAACTGGGTGAAGGGGTGGCTGAGTTGATGGAACTGGGTGAAGGGGTGGCTGAGTCGGTTGAACTGGGTGAAGGGGTGGTTGAGTTGATGGAACTGGGTGAAGGGGTGGCTGAGTTGATGGAACTGGGTGAAGGGGTGGCTGAGTTGATGGAACTGGGTGAAGGGGTGGCTGAGTCGGTTGAACTGGGTGAAGGGGTGGCTGAGTTGATGGAACTGGGTGAAGGGGTGGCTGAGTTGATGGAACTGGGTGAAGGGGTGGCTGAGTCGGTTGAACTGGGTGAAGGGGTGGCTGAGTTGATGGAACTGGGTGAAGGGGTGGCTGAGTTGATGGAACTGGGTGAAGGGGTGGCTGAGTCGGTGGAACTGTTTGAAGGGGTGGCTGAGTTGATGGAACTGGGTGAAGGGGTGGCTGAGTTGATGGAACTGGGTGAAGGGGTGGCTGAGTTGGTGGAACTGGGTGAAGGGGTGGCTGAGTTGATGGAACTGGGTGAAGGGGTGGCTGAGTTGATGGAACTGGGTGAAGGGGTGGCTGAGTCGGTAGAACTGGGTGAAGGGGTGGCTGAGTTGATGGAACTGGGTGAAGGGGTGGCTGAGTTGATGGAACTGGGTGAAGGGGTGGCTGAGTCGGTTGAACTGGGTGAAGGGGTGGCTGAGTTGATGGAACTGGGTGAAGGGGTGGCTGAGTTGATGGAACTGGGTGAAGGGGTGGCTGAGTTGGTGGAACTGGGTGAAGGGGTGGCTGAGTTGATCGAACTGGGTGAAGGGTAGCAGTTGGTGGAACTGGGTGAAGGGGTGGCTGAGTTGATGGAACTGGGTGAAGGGGTGGCTGAGTTGATGGAACTGGGTGAAGGGGTGGCTGAGTTGATGGAACTGGGTGAAGGGGAGGCTGAGTTGATGGAACTGGGTGAAGGGGTGGCTGAGTCGGTTGAACTGGGTGAAGGGGTGGCTGAGTTGATGGAACTGGGTGAAGGGGTGGCTGAGTTGATGGAACTGGGTGAAGGGGTGGCTGAGTCGGTTGAACTGGGTGAAGGGGTGGCTGAGTTGATGGAACTGGGTGAAGGGGTGGCTGAGTCGGTTGAACTGGGTGAAGGGGTGGCTGAGTTGATGGAACTGGGTGAAGGGGTGGCTGAGTTGATGGAACTGGGTGAGTTGATGGAACTGGGTGAAGGGGTGGCTGAGTCGGTTAAACTGGGTGAAGGGGTGGCTGAGTTGATGGAACTGGGTGAAGGGGTGGCTGAGTTGATGGAACTGGGTGAAGGGGTGGCTGAGTTGATGGAACTGGGTGAAGGGGTGGCTGAGTCGGTTGAACTGGGTGAAGGGGTGGCTGAGTTGGTGGAACTGGGTGAAGGGGTGGCTGAGTTGATGGAACTGGGTGAAGGGGTGGCTGAGTTGATGGAACTGGGTGAAGGGGTGGCTGAGTCGGTTGAACTGGGTGAAGGGGTGGCTGAGTTGGTGGAACTGGGTGAAGGGGTGGCTGAGTTGGTGGAACTGGGTGAAGGGGTGGCTGAGTCGGTTGAACTGGGTGAAGGGGTGGCTGAGTTGGTGGAACTGGGTGAAGGGGTGGCTGAGTTGATGGAACTGGGTGAAGGGGTGGCTGAGTTGATGGAACTGGGTGAAGGGGTGGCTGAGTCGGTTGAACTGGGTGAAGGGGTGGCTGAGTTGGTGGAACTGGGTGAAGGGGTGGCTGAGTTGATGGAACTGGGTGAAGGGGTGGCTGAGTTGATGGAACTGGGTGAAGGGGTGGCTAAGTCGGTTGAACTGGGTGAAGGGGAGGCTGAGTCGGTTGAACTGGGTGAAGGGGTGGCTGAGTTGATGGAACTGGGTGAAGGGGTGGCTGAGTTGATGGAACTGGGTGAAGGGGTGGCTGAGTTGATGGAACTGGGTGAAGGGGTGGCTGAGTTGATGGAACTGGGTGAAGGGGTGGCTGAGTTGATGGAACTGGGTGAAGGGGTGGCTGAGTTGATGGAACTGGGTGAAGGGGTGGCTGAGTCGGTTGAACTGGGTGAAGGGGTGGCTGAGTTGATGGAACTGGGTGAAGGGGTGGCTGAGTTGATGGAACTGGGTGAAGGGGTGGCTGAGTTGGTGGAACTGGGTGAAGGGGTGGCTGAGTTGATGGAACTGGGTGAAGGGGTGGCTGAGTTGATGGAACTGGGTGAAGGGGTGGCTGAGTTGGTTGAACTGTTTGAAGGGGTGGCTGAGTTGATGGAACTGGGTGAAGGGGTGGCTGAGTTGATGGAACTGGGTGAAGGGGTGGCTGAGTTGATGGAACTGGGTGAAGGGGTGGCTGAGTTGATGGAACTGGGTGAAGGGGTGGCTGAGTTGATGGAACTGGGTGAAGGGGTGGTTGAGTTGATGGAACTGGGTGAAGGGGTGGCTGAGTTGATGGAACTGGGTGAAGGGGTGGCTGAGTTGATGGAACTGGGTGAAGGGGTGGCTGAGTTGATGGAACTGGGTGAAGGGGTGGCTGAGTTGATGGAACTGGGTGAAGGGGTGGCTGAGTCGGTTGAACCGGGTGAAGGGCTAATTGGAACGCGTGAACTGGATGAAAGATAAATTGGGACAGGTGAGCTTGCCGAAGATTAATTGGGATGGGTGATCTGGGTGAAGGGTTAAGTGGGACGATATTATCATTATCTGTTAATTTTTTTCACTATCACTACGCTTATCATTATTACTATTACCATTACTATATTTAATGGTTTTAACATTACGATAATTGTCAGAATCATCATAATTAATGTTATGATTATCATATTTTTTTTATCATTATTATTATTACTATTCCCTACCCACGCCTGTTGTTGAGAGAAAATCACACGAACTTTCTCACATATTGTGACACCTATTTACACACACACACACACACTTTCACACATGCACACACATACACGCCATCTCGTCATTGATGATTAATTCATAACTTTTATTCACAAATCGAAATCCACTTCTTTACTTTCCTTTTCCCTTCACACATGAACTGACGCCCACAGCCCTCCCGACACCCAATTCACTTCTTATTCCATCCTTCTCCACAGATGCGGGCGGCTCTCCTGGTTCTCTCGGTGGCACTGACGGGCGCGGCGCTCGGGGAACTCCCTCCCCTCGAGAGGCCCTACAGGATCCTCATGCTGCTGCCCGTGGGGTCGAAGAGCCACAAGGTCTTCTTCACGAGCGTCGCTGATGTCTTGGGCGAAAGGGGACACCAGGTATGTGTGTGTGTTTGTGTATATGAGGTATGGTTGAAGAACACCCAATGATTGGGCTATAACATGAAAACAATGCTAAGTTGATGACATCCAATGATTGGAATATCCTTTGTTATGATCAATCACCTTGCCGTGGTGCAGAGGCTTGCGTGCGATCAATGAGGAAGGAGGCTGTACCAAGAACGTTCAATGAAGTTGGAGAAGCTTCTTCTGAGATGCCAGACGAAGAATTGATCACCCGCCAATTCGCATTGGGCCAGCGCTCGGTGGGTTAAGCCTATCACTTCTCAATGAATTTAAACCATCAAAGGTTACCGGCCATTCCTGTTGAGTCAGTGGAATATCAAGGCTCAACCAGCATCACATACAAGAAGAAATTCGAGGGGTGCCACAAGCAACTAGAAGAACTGGCACAGAATAGCACTGGATCGGCAAAGATGGAAAGAATTGGGGAAGGCTTATGTCCAACTACGGACCCTTACAAGCTGAGAAGAAGAAGAAGAAGAATGATTGGACTATAACATGAAAACAATGCTAAGTAAGTTGAGGACACCCAATGATTGGGCAATAACATGAAAAGAATGCTAAGTAAGTTGAGGGAACTTTTATCCCCTTTAAGATAACGCAACAGCTCTCTACACACCAAAGCCCAGATGGAAACATTCATGGAAACCCTGTTGTTACATTGTCATAAGTTTCCACGTTACGTCTATTCCAATCTATTTTGGAAGGAGAACAGTGTGACGTTGTTCCTCGTCCTCCTGAAGGAGAGTACGAGGAACTATCTATCCTGATTGATAGTTTGACCTTCATAAGGAAATCAAAGTAAAGGTGTAGAAAGCCAGGGGGTCAACTTGAAAAGGATAAAAATTTCCTCAATTTGACATAGATAAAGAAAGAGAAAGAGTGCAAGAGACAGAGAGAGAAAAAAGGAAAAAGAGAAAGACAGGAAAAAAAAGAAAGAGAATCGTCTGACTATTTCTAGATATTTGCTGCAAAATCAATTTACAACAAACCTGGAAAAGATA
>BOPN01004237.1:32366-34866 GCA_017312705.2 Penaeus japonicus | reverse complement strand
TATAAATATTCATCATTATAAATATCATAATTAGCGTTTTTATTACCATTATGATTTTTATCATTATCATAATTTTCATTATAAACATTACTATCATCATTATTATAATTATCTACATCAATATCATCATTACCATTATAATTTTCACTATCATAGTGTTCGTTATTATCATAATAATCATTATGATTACCGTCATCTTTATTATCATTATTATCTTTATTAGCCTCATCAGTGGTATTTTCACTATTTTTTCAATATAATTTTTGCTATTATCATTATCAAAATTATCAATTTAGCCACTGCTGATACTAAATTTTATTCTTTCTCGACGATGGAGATTAATTTCAATCCAGGAAAATAGGTGTATAGCATTATAATCATGCATTTATTTATAACTGAAATACTATAATTTCTGTTCTTAATAGATCTAGAACATATATTTATGTTTATAAACTAGCCAAATAAAAACATAAACCTTTACCTTGAAAAAATCACAGACTAAACCCATTTAACCCCGCACCTTCTAAAAAACAACAACAGGTATCTGAGATCTTCCCGGAGCTCCCGCCGCTGCTGGACATCGAGCGCAACCAGAGCCTCACGCTCGTCAATTCCCACTTCTCGATGGACGTGGCTCTTCCTCTGCTGCCGTCCCAGGTGGAGGTGGGCGCCATCCACTGCCGCCCCGCCAAGCCCCTTCCCAAGGTGGGTGGCTATCCAATGGTCGACGGACTCACTTGGCTCCTCTCTGCAGGCGGATCTAGAAATATCTACTGCAGGCGTTTATTTCATTTTGCAAAGAATTTCAACGAACAGGATTGGAATGGAAGCCTAGCTAAATTGAATATCTCCCTCGGGTTATCATTGTTCGCAGGCAAACACCCTCTATGCATTCCTGTCTCTCGTCCTTTTCAGCTGACGTATCATGGATTCCCTATCACTCCCTTCACATGGCCAAACCCTTTCAACATTCACTGCTTTACTGGACAACTCTCCCACTACTCCTTTTTTATATACTGACCACCTCATTTTTTCGTTGAATTCCATCTGGTATATCTGTGCATAGTCCTTGGGCCCATCATCGCCACTTCTTCCGTGTGTCTTTTGTTTTTCTGCAGCTCTCATACCTCATGTTTGTGCTGCATATAAGAAAGAAATGGCGAATACTTGATTCATACAGTTTCTCCCTCTACTGAATTTACATTGTTTGTCTCTTTCCTCATCAGTACCCTTCCTTATTCTCCTTACCACCACCCACCCAAAAAGTCTACCTGCGATACCCAATAAACTAAAATCACTGTAGTTACAGTATTCATATCTTCCACCATTCCCTTTATACAGTGGTATCAATACATCACTCCTACTAAGTCAGCTACAACACATACACTGAGCAACCTAATCAGTTACACCAGTGTAGTCTCCTCTTTTTATCTTCACTCCTGATTTTCTACCTATGCTACTTTCCACTCCAGTGTCTTCCTCTTCTAGGAATGACCAAAAATGACACGTACATAAAACCAATTCTAGATATACTGTGCGATTTCAAGTAGGCAAAGTTTTTATTGACCAAAGAACATCACCAAATCTGGGAAGTGGATCATCAGTGCCTTCTATTACATTCTTATACCATCAGAGAAAATTATCAGTTATTCAGTTAATACAGATATGTTACTCACATCTGGCTTGGGTTGATAAAATCACTGTATAATTAACAGAAGTGCGAAAGAAGAAAAAAAAGCTGATAGCAGATACGTCTGTGTCAGATATGACAAAAATATCAAGATCAATTAAAGAACATTTGGTGCAAATGTTCTGACAAGCTGCACATCTAAATGTAAAGTGCTTCTTGGCAGGAATAGGTAAACCTAAAAGATATATCAAGGAGTGTAATTCGCTTGGGAAATACATCTAGTTAATTCCATGCATTACTAAATCCAAACTTCCCCTCTAATTACAGTGCTAAAGAGCACAATAGGCCTTCGTATTTTTGGCTACGGTGCAAAATAATATAGTTTGATTTTATCAAGTTTATGCATTATTTTTTATGAATATTTACACTCTTTTTATATATATTTGTCTGGGTGTAAGACAGATCTGGTTACATGAAATCGGTAGAGTTTGTTACCACTGAGTAGTTTTGGATACCCTATCTGAGGACAATTTTCTCTGATAAAACCATTTTCCAAAGAGTGGAGGTTGAGGAAAGTTGCTGGTGGAAAGCACAGCGAGTTGTCATTCTCAATGACCAATAAGACGCCGTTTTCGCTGTGAATCACACACCTTTATTTCCTTGTTTACAATGCAATGTTGCACTGTCTAAACCACAGGAACTGGAATCCTGGATCTCCGGCGCAGGATCAGAAGGCGTCGTGTACTTCAGCCTGGGAACCGTTGTTCGTGGGAACTCCATGCCTGTCGTGTACCGCGACATGTTTGTCGAAGCTTTCAAAAGGTTGAAGCAGAGAGTCGTTTGGAAATATGAAGGAAAAATTGAAGGCAT
>BOPN01004237.1:9866-14866 GCA_017312705.2 Penaeus japonicus | reverse complement strand
ACACACATACATATATATATATATATATATATATATATATATATATATATATATATATATATATATATATATATATATATATGTATGTATGTAATATGTATAAGTGTGTGTATTTTTTGTAATCATTGATGACGGAAGCATAGATATTATTTCTGTAGTTATATTTTTATTGATTTTTTATCTTACAATAACTATTAATATGGTTATAATAATCACAACACTGCGCATATGTGTGTATATATGTATATATATATATATATATATATATATATATATATATATATATATATATATATATATATATATATATATGTGTGTGTGTGTGTGTGTGTGTGTGTGTGTGTGTGTCTTTGTCCACAAATCTTATTATCAATATTCTTATTTGTAAATATCACTATCATTATCATTATCGTTATCACTACCATTACCATTATCATTACTGTAGTTATTACCATTGTTATTATCATCAATATTATTTTTATCATTATCATTATTAATTCCCATACCAACATCATCCTTATTGTTATGCATCAATTTAACGTTTTGTTATTTGGGAAAACGTAGTAGCTCCCATGATGCATTGGCAACCCCAAGTCTGTGCTTCCAAATGGATTCACATTCCACCGACTTTCTCACACATCGAACACTTGTGCATACTATCTCATTATGGGGATATTTACCACATCTCTCTCTCTCTCTCTCTCTCTCTTTATCTGTCTATCTATCTCTCTCTCTCTCTCTCTTTATCTGTCTATCTCTCTCTCTTTCTCTCTCTCTCTCTTTATAAATAAATGTTCTTAATTCTTGATCTGATACTAATTCGATTCGCCTCATTCTTTCTCCACGCCTTTCAAAGCGGCGCTAACATCTCTCTCGATACAAAAATCAGCTTTAAAATTCCCCTCTTTATCTTTCCCTCCTCCACAGATGCGGGCGGCACTCCTGGTTCTCTTGGTGGCACTGACGGGCGGGGCGCTCGGGGAACTCCCTCCCCTCGAGAGGCCCTACAGGATCCTCATGCTGCTGCCCGTGGGGACGAAGAGCCACAAGAATTTCTTCACGAGTGTTGCTGATGCCTTGGGCGAGAGGGGGCACAAGGTGAGGATGTAAGGCGCAAAATTAAGCAGACGGAGACGAGATACGTTTGTGAGTAAGGGTAAGACAGGGTCATTATATCTCATAAAAATAGAGTAGACATGGTAGAGAGAAGACTTGAGCCATCCCTCACTGAAAACATAAGAAATCCTTTCCTCTCCAGGTGGTGATGCTGTCCAGTTATCCTGCATCCTCCAAGAACCCCAACGTCTTGGAGATCAACCACGGACTCAAGGACTTCGACGTCGAGGACATGAACTTATTCGAATCCCGGAATGATCCCACGGGCGGCTTTTCTATCCTCGGGGAGATCCTCGGTCCAATGGTGAAGAAGCTCTACAAAATACCAGAGGTGATGGAGCTGTACGAGAAGAGGAAGACGTTCGACCTCATTATTGTGGATCATATGATGAATGAGGTAAATGGGTTTGGTTTTGGTTTACTATATACATACTCACATACATGTATATAAATGCACATATATACATACACACACACACACATATATATATGTGTGTATATATATATACATATATATATATATATATATATATATGTGTGTGTGTGTGTGTGTATACGTATATATATATATATATATATATATATATATATATATATATATATATATATATATATGTGTGTGTATACATATATATATATATATATATATATATATATATATATATATATATATATATATATATATATGTGTGTGTGTGTGTGTGTGTGTGTGTGTGTGTATACACACACACACACACACACATATATATATATATATATATATATATATATATATATATATATATATATATATATATATATATATATATATGCATGTTCGCGTTCGAATAGCCGTGCATATGCGTAAGCGATTCAGTGTTGCCACGTTGCTAACCTTGGCCACACCTGTTGCAGATGATCTACCCGTTCGTCCACGAATTAACGTACATGACGATCGCGGCCTTCGGGATGGACGCCTGCCACAGCGCCGTGCTCGGCAACGTCCAGAACCCGGCCTACGTGTCAGGGATGCTGGAGGAGTACCCGAGTCCTCTCGGGCTGAAGCACCGCTTCCTGAACCTGGTGCAGCACATCATGATGCCCTTTTACTTGAGGCATTGGTCTCTTGTGCCTAGGCTGCAAAAGGAGGTTGGTTATTGCAATATTATCATCATTATCATCATAATCATCATCATTATTGTTATCCTTGTTTATTGTTATGATTATTATTACTATTATCATTGTTATTACTATCATTACTATCATTATTATCATGACTATATCAATAATATCATCACTGTTCTTATTATTGTTATCATCATCATTATCATTGGCAGTTGCCATGATATAAGTAGTATTATAAGTATTAGTATCTTATCGTCAATATAGATCATAAGAAGAACCCCATTCCACAAAAACTATTACATCAAAATATAATATATAAGGATCAGAGATGACATTATACACATTAACTGTAATACGTAAGATACTACACAGCAATATGATTACATACATGCCTCATAATCATTCGCCATAGTATTGAAGAGCGATATAAGTCCCGTAGAATCTCAAATGCATTCCTGGGGAACTAGTCACGACACAAGAAAAACAAAAGAAGGAAGGAAATCTCGCCTGTAGCCTCTCAACACCTTGATCTGAGATTCGTTAGATGATTCAATGGCGTGAGCGTGGACCCCGGTTTGGGGATAAACATTTCAGCGAAAGGCTTACTGGTGCTGGGGATTACCATGCGCCTCCTTTCATCGTTGTGAACTACTGGTTGATTGTACGATTTTTTTATTTTTTATTATTATATGAGAGGAGCAGCATCTCTTTTTGTACACAATTTCAAAGTACCGTGTGAGGTGGCGGCATAGATCGTGCCATACGTCAACCTATATTCTTTATTTTACATAGAACTACTGTTATTACCACTCTTACTATTATTTTCATGCTTAGCATAATCTTTATTATTATCACCACTCATTATCTTATTTCTTTAGTGTTATAATCCTCATAATTCTCATTGTAATGAAAACAAAAATCACTTCAAAGAATGTAATCGGACCCCTTCTAACCCCAAACCTCGCAGGTATCTGAGATCTTCCCGGAGCTCCCGCCGCTGCTGGACATCGAGCGCAACCAGAGCCTCACGCTCGTCAACTCCCACTTCTCGATGGACGTGGCTCTTCCTCTGCTGCCGTCCCAGGTGGAGGTGGGCGCCATCCACTGCCGCCCCGCCAAGCCCCTTCCCAAGGTGGGTGGAAAACAAGTGGAAAGTGGAAGAGACAGATTGTAATGCAGTTCGGTGGACGGACGGAATAATGGTTTCCTGTCTGTGGTTATTCTTTACCTTCCTTAGATAATGACCTATCTCTCTCTTCTCGCTCTCTCTCCCTCTCCTCTCTATCTCTATAGTCCCTCTCTCTCATATTGGATATTATGTTAGTAATAATTATCTACCTATCTAAACCACAGGAACTGGAATCCTGGATCTCCGGCGCAGGACCTGAAGGCGTCGTGTACTTCAGCCTGGGAACCGTTGTTCGTGGGAACTCCATGCCTGTCGTGTACCGCGACATGTTTGTCGAAGCTTTCAAAAGGTTGAAGCAGAGAGTCGTTTGGAAGTTCGAGGGAGAAGTTGAAGGCATCTCGGACAATGTGTTAATACAGAAGTGGCTGCCGCAGCAGGATATATTAGGTAACGTTACAAAACGTAATGGATATTCTACCATCAGACAGAATAGATATCTTGAAGGAAGACATTAAGAAAGGTAGAAGCAGGATAAAGACACACACACACGCGCGCGCTCATGTAATACTGATACAGACATTTTTCTCAGTTGAAATATTCCCGGACTTTTAGATACCTGCATAAAGGTATAATACACAATGATAAAACTTTCACTGTTACATTTCATCTAATTCGCCAGCTTGTTTATTAAAGTTTTTTTTTAACCGTTTCAGGAAAATTTGAACTATTATGATAAATTAGTCTGATCGAGAGACATATAAGTTCTTTTTCATGAGTAAAAAAACAAAACAAAACGACAGTTTGCTGAATCATATCCTGCAGTACTTCTACGTCGTTTGAAAGGAAAGGCTTTAACAATTCATGTTAAATCTAAATGATATATCAGACTTCGGTCTCATACATACCTGGCGATAAAAGGAGGACAATCCCGATAGGTAAAATGTACCTTTAAAGAGATCAGCAATATGAATATCCTTGAACAAAGTTCACAGCGACAAATGTAGAAGAAAGGTATGAATGAGATTGAATATCTATACAACGCAAGAGATGCATTTGACGCGTTTCGACGGAGGTATTTTTCAAAAATACATGAATATCCTTCCTTATTGCAGGATAGGATTCGTTCGCTACATCAAGGATAGGGAAATAAACAGGAAATATATCCAGCCGCAAATACGAGAGGGAAAAAAAACACTCAACCTAGGAACAGTACACATATAGCCATTATTTTCTTTGCTCTCGTTCAGGTCACCCCAACGTGAAAGTGTTCATCTCCCACGGAGGTCTTCTCAGCACCCAGGAGTCCCTGTACCACGCCACGCCCGTTGTCGCTCTGCCTGTCTTCGCGGACCAGCCGAAGAACGCAATGAATATCCAGAGGCGCGGTGTTGGCCTCGCCCTGGTGTGGGAGGAACTCTCGGTCGATCTCATCGTTAGCTCTGTCCAGGAGGTTATGAATAACCCCAAGTAAGAGTAATTTTGTGTCTTCTTTAAATGGATCTCAGAATCTTAGTATTAGGTCAAGGAACATTGTAAACTGTACTTTCACGTACTTGGTGATACCCGCCTAATGTCTCCGCAGGTACAAGAGGAACGCGGAAGAAGTGATGAGCGTGGTGCGCGACCAGCCGGACACGCCCAGGGAGCGCGC
>BOPN01004236.1:107500-115000 GCA_017312705.2 Penaeus japonicus | reverse complement strand
AAATGCCAGACCAAAAATAAATAATTCTTTTTGTAGTCGTAAACACCCAGGCCAAGCAATTGCTATCAATTGCTTGTCGATCTTTGGCAATGAGACATTCTTTCCTGATGCTTGGAAAGTAACCAACATCGGAATCTCATTTGCATAAAGCACTACGACCCTTCATGGCCAGGTGATAAAAGCTAAAAGTATGAATTGAGTAACTCGCACGTCGTGCAGAACCAAGATATTAGGTGGTGGTAGTAGTAGTTGTTGTAGTAGTAGTTGTTGTAGTAGTAGTAATAGCAGTAGTAGTAATAGTAATAGTAGTAGCAAGAGTAGTAGCAGTAGAAGTAGTAGTTTTAGTAGTAGTAGTAGTAGTAGTAGTAGTAATTGTAGTAGTAGTAGCAGTAGTAGTAGTAGTAGTAGTAGTTGTTGTTGTTGTTGTTGTAGTAGTAGCAGTAGAAGCAGTGGTAGCAGTAGTAGTAGTGTTATTGTTGTTGTTGTTAAGTGTTTCCAGTGTAGATCAAAGATCAAAGCATTTCCGTGCGTGTGTGTGCATGCGTGTGTGTGTGTGTGTGGTGTGTGTGTGTGTGTGTGTGTGTGCCTGCGTGTATGTGTGTGTGTATGTGTGTATGTGCGTGCGTTTCCTCCTTCCCCTCCCATTCCATTTCCCTTCCGCGCCAACATCCATCTGGTTGATTTATTTAGTTAAGCAAAGATTTATGGACGAGAAAAAGACCACGTGTTGTTTTTATTTACTGGATGTCCACGCGCGCCAGAACAACACATATTCATAACGGAATGATTTAAAAGAGAAATGTGAATACATTTTGTTGTATAAAGGATAGACAGACAGACAGACAGACAGGTAGACAGAGGATAGAGAGATCGATTCTTGGATAGACAGACAGATAGATAGAAATAGAGATTTTATCTATCTACAGATATAACTATTTGTATAGACATATAGATAGGCATAAAAGAGAGAGAAATATATATATATATATATATATATATATATATATATATATATATATATATATATGTATGTATATATATATATATATATATATATATATATATATATATATATATATATATTATTATATTTTTTTTTAAGTAATAATGATTATAAGGACTCTTGCATGACTTACGTAAATAAATTGATAAATGAATAGATTTGTTATGTAAGAAGTGAATAACGAGGCAATAGCAGAGTATTAAAAATTTATAATAATGATAACAATGATAATAAATACAAATAAAATATTTAATTTAATTTATGTTTGTGATAATTTTAACATATTTGAATTTATTTAGCGTTAATAATAATAAAAGATATATTAATCATTAAAATGAATTGAAACACACTATTCATGAACTAAATAAACAATAACAAACAGAATGACAAGCAAAGTGAAATGAAACACAAAATCAGCTTTAATGTGGATAATTTTCGATACAAATAACATATAAAATATATAAATGAATTCCCTTTGAGATTAAAAGATAAAAAGGCAAAGCAAAAACCGTCAGTTCGGATTAAAATTGTGGTAGTTTTGCTATTTGATAAAAAAAAGAAAAAAACTTAAAAAAAAGGGAAATACAACAGTGTATATAAAATGTTAAATGAATGTGTGCAGAACCTGCAGTAACAGAAATGATACTGTTCGCACACTCACATTATCCAATTTTTAGAAATAGATTTATGGGTAAAAGTTTACGTAATAATTAATGACTTTGATATATGAAAGAGTATATACATACATACATATACATACATATACATACACACATACACATATACATATATACATATATATATATACATATATATACACATATGTATATTATGTCATTATTATATATATATATGAGATATATATACATATATATATATGTACATATATACATATATGTGTGTGTGTGTGTGGGCGTGTGTGTGTGTGTGTGTGTGATGTGTATATGGTGTGTGTGTGTGTGTGTGCGGTGGTGGTGTGGTGGTGGTGTGTGTATGTGTGGTGGTGTATTATGTGCATACATATATATAGAGTATATATATATATATATATATATATATATATATATATATATATATATATATATATAAACATACATACACACACACACACACACACACACACACACACACACACAAGTATAGCATTGAGTGTCCATCACGAGAACGGGTGGAAAAGTATCTAGTGGGCACAGCTTATTATAGGAGGGGGCACCAGGCACCAGATTAACACCATTTGCTAAATTTTGACAGTAGACTCCAAGTGTATCCTGTAGTTCCAATTCACTTACACACGGGACGATGTGTTTAGAAGAGAGAGTCTAGTAGCAAAGAAAATAAAGGTTTGTAGACAACGCTTTCAAAATCTACAAAATTAAAAAAAAAAGTTACTATTATGATTTGGAATTTTGAGTTCGTTTTTTTTTTTTTTTTTTTTTTTTTTACTGAACTTCTGAGATTTAAGCTGCATTTGAAATAAGAGTAGTGAGAGAGAGAGAGAGAGAGAGAGAGAGAGAGAGAGAGAGAGAGAGAGAGAGAGAGAGAGAGAGAGAGAGAGAGAGAGAGAGAGAGAAAGAGAGAGAGAGGAGAGGGAGAGAGAGAGAGAGAGAGAGAGAGAGAGAGAGAAAGAGAGAGAGAGAGAGAGAGAGAGAGAAAGAGAGAGAGAGAGAGAGAGAGAGAGAAAGAGAAGGAGCGAGAGAGAGCGAGAAAGAGACAGAGAGAGAGATTAATGCGTGTGTCTGTTTGTAGATCCCTCTTCACTCAAAGCTCAAATATATCATCACTAAATGTAGTTTATTCCACATATATGACCAAGCCATTACGAACACGATTTGTACCCATTAAAAGAAAATATTTAAGAAGAATTTGATTAAAAAAAAAAAAACAAGAACAAAAAAACTATACGTTCGTTATGCGGTAATAATACTAAGATATTTAAGAAGAATTTAATAAGAAAAACAAAACAAAAAAACTATACGTTCGTTATGCGGTAATAATACTAAAATATTTAAGAAGAATTTGATAAGAAAAACAAAACAAAAAAACTATACGTTGGATATGCGGTAAAAATACTAAAATATTTAAGAAGAATTTGATAAGAAAAACAAAACGAAAAAAATATACGTTCGTTATGCGGTAATAATACTAAGATATTTAAGAAGAATTTGATAAGAAAAACAAAACAAAAAAACTATACGTTCGTTATGCGGTAAAAATACTAAAATATTTAAGAAGAATTTGATAAGAAAAACAAAACAAAAAAATATACGTTCGTTATGCGGTAATAATACTAAAATATTTAAGAAGAATTTGATAAGAAAAAAACTATACGTTCGTTATGCGGTAAAAATACTAAAATATTTATGAAGAATTTGATAAGAAAAAAATATATATATACGTTCGTTATGCGGGAATAATAATAAATATCTAAGAAGAATTTGATACAAAATATATATATATATATATATATATATATATATATATATATATATATATATATATATATATATATATCTATATATATATATATATACGTTCGTTATGCGGTAACTATTACTGAGTTTCAACAAAGTTTATCAAATCCCGATCTTTTTGTTATGTTTACTTAAGAACCTGACGACGGGATAAGCGTGTCACCTTTTATCATTAGAGGAAATATATTAGAACAATTTAGTCTCACCACAACATCGTTAGTCACTACGTCAACATCTGCTTCCAATTACGACTGCCAATCAAAACGCGTCTTTTGTGGAACCTCTTTTATGATTGGCGCTTGGCAACACACGGTCGGTGTAAGTGTATGTTATGTTATGAGGGGTCTTGGTTTTGTCTCTGTATGTTTGTTTTTGTTGTTGTTTTTTTGTGGTCTTCCTTGTTGTTGTGTGTGTATCTGTCTGTATGTCTGTCTTTCTTTATGGTTTTCCCTTTCTTTTTTCTGTTTATCTCCTTTTTATCTGTCTGTCTGTCTGTATGTCTGTCTGTCTCGAGCCGTCTGCCTATCTGTCTCTCTGTCTTTGTCTTTCTACCTATCCGTCTGTCTCTGTCTCTATCTATCTATCTATACTTTCTATCTGCCCGTATCTATCTATCTACCTCCTGTCTGTCTGTCTGGCCATGTACCTGTCTATCTATCTACAGTATCTCCATCACATTTTTCTCTCTCTTTTTCTCTATGTATGTATGAATTTGCAATGAGATCCAAATCATATATAATAAGTGTAGGTTTAACTTCCTGAAGTTATATTGCTTTCCCTTTTCCTCTCACGCGAGGGACTCCCCCCCCCCACACACACACACACACTTTTTTTTCTTTCTTTTTTATATATTAATTTATATTAAAACATTTCTGTCTTTCTGGTTGCAAAAAATATAATTGTCATCACTATCATTGCTCTTGTCCTTAGCGTTATAATTATTATCATAATTATCATTATAATAATTATGATATGATCATTGTTACACGGCATAACAATAACACTGATAATAATGATAATGATAGTAATAATAATGATAATAACAGTAATAAAAGGAATAATGATAAACTTCACAATCTGTCAGCAGCTTTTTTTTGCATAATCATGATGACAAAGCAAAATACAAAGAGATTAAATAATCATTATCATCAAATCATGAACGGAAGGATATATTAATGCAAATGATAATGATACTAATAATGATAATAATAATTATAATAATAATAATAAACACTGGTAACATAATTAATGTTGACACTGAATATTCATAATTGATATCTTAAAATTCGTTTATGATAAGGTTCCTGAGTATATATTACTACTCATTTAACAGTACTAATGATGATGAGATGAGT
This sequence comes from Penaeus japonicus, assembly GCA_017312705.2. NCBI lineage: Eukaryota > Metazoa > Arthropoda > Malacostraca > Decapoda > Penaeidae > Penaeus > Penaeus japonicus. The sequence goes on along the minus strand of BOPN01004236.1, from coordinate 110,171 downwards.
AATAATATCTATTGATAATGATGATGATGACTTACGGAAATGAATATTGATTTGCAACTCTTCGTAAAGACAGAAGGGTGTTTTTTTCTTATCTTTTTTTTTATCGCAACCTTTTTACTCCGGGAAGATATCCGACAGTGTTAGATGATATAGAAAAGAGTTAGAATATAGTATATCATGCAGAAAGGGAAAAGGAGTACGTAGGTTAGAGATGTAAATGTATTTTTTCTTAAATTATTTGATTAAAAAATATTTTTTTTTACTACGACGTCATACAAATTGGCCTCGCATAAGACTTATGCGACTGATATATCAAATGACTGAGGACTTTCTGGTTATTTCATTGGAGCTAAAAAGTTTGGTATGTTTGTCATTATCATCATTATAATCATCATTCTTATCATTCATCATCACCACTGGCATTGTTGTAATTACTATTATTATTAGGGGGAACAGAATGAAGGAAAGCGAAGGGGGAAGGGGGAGAGGAGTGGAACAGAGAGATAAGGGGGGAGAAGGATGAAATGGAGAGAGAGAGAGAGAGAGAGAGAGAGAGAGAGAGAGAGAGAGAGAGAGAGAGAGAGAGAGAGAGAGAGAGAGAGAGAGAGAGAGAGAGAGAGAGAGAGAGAGAGAGAGAGAGAGAGAGAGAGAGAGAGAGAGAGAGAGAGAGAGAGAGAGAGAGAGAAGAGAGAGAGAGAGAGAGAAAGAGAGAGAGAGAAGAGAAGAGAGAGAGAGAGAACAGAAGAGAGAAAGAGAGAAAGAAAGAAAAGAGTGAGAGAGCAAGAAGAGAGAAAGAAAGATAGATAGATAGAGAGAGAGTGAACGAGAAAATGAGAGAAAGGGAAAGAGAGGAAGAGGGAGAGAAGGGAGAGAGAGGGGGGGGGGGGAGTGAGATGGAGAGAAAGAAAAAGAAAGAGAGAGAGAGACGGAGAAAGAGAGAGAGAGAGAACAGAAGAGAGAGAGAGAGAGAGAGGGGGGGGGTGAGATGGAGAGAAAGAATAAGAAAGAGAGAGAGACGGAGAAAGGGTGAGATGGAGAGAGAAAAAAAAGAGAGACAGAGAAAGAGAGATAAAGAAGAGAAGAGAGAGAGAGAACAGAAGAGAACAGAAGAGAGAAAAGAGAGAAAAGAGTGAGAGAGAGAGAGAAGAAAGAAAGAAAGATATAGAGAGAGAGTGAACGAGAAAATGAGAGAAAGGGAAAGAGAGGAAGAGGGAGAGGGGGGGAGGGGGGGAGGGGGGGGAAGCAAGTTTATGGAGCGGGATTAAAATGACCTGAATTAGCGTCAGCGGGAAAAGGCGATATGTTAGGCGGAGGTGTAGAATGCCCTGCGCAAGACGAGGTTCATCTTTTTTTTCTTCTTCTTCTTCTTCTCCCTTCCTCTCTCATTCCTTTTGCTTCCCTTTTATTCCACTTCTTTTCTTTTTTTTTTTTTTTTTTTTTTTTTTTTTTTTTTTTTTTTTTTTTTTTTTTTTTGTTATTCCCCGTTCTCTTTTCTTCTTTTTCCTCCTCCTTCTTATCTTCTTCCTCTCCCCTCCTCTTCCTGATCATCATCTTTGTTCTCGTCCTCCTCCTTCTTCTTTTTCTCCTCATTTTCCTTTTCATATTTTTTTCCTTCATTTTCCTCTACTTCCTTTTCATTTTCCTCAATCTTTCTTATCCTCCTCCTCCCTCCTCCTCTTCCACCTCCTCATCACCTCCTCCTCTTCCACCTCCTCCTCCTCCTCCCTCCTCCACCTTTCTTCTTATCTCTCCTCTTCTCCCCATTTCTTCACACCTTCTTCTTCCACCTCCTCATCACTTTCCTTCCTCCCTCCCCTCCACCTCCTTCCTCCTCCTTCCTCCTTCTCCTTCTCCTCCTCCTCTGTCCCCACCTCTCCCCTTATTCCTCCTTTTCTCCACCTCCTCCTCCTCCCCACCTCCTCCTTCCTCCTCCTCTCCACCTCCCCCTTCCTCTTGTCTCCTCCCCTCCTTCTTCCACCTCCCCCCTCCTTCTCCTTCCTCCTCCTTCACCGCCTTCCACCTCCCTCCTCTTATCTCCTTTCCTCTCCTCCATCTCCTCTCTTCTCCTCCTTTTTATCTCTTTTCCTCTTCCTTCCATCTCCTCTTCTCTTCTCTCCTCCTCCTCTTTATCCCCTCTTTTTCCTCCTCCATCTCCCTCCCCTCCTCCTCCTCTTATCTCTTTCCTCTCCTCCATCCTCTCCCCTCCCCTTCCTCCCGCTCCTCTTATCCTCCCTTTCCTCTCCTCCATCCCCTCCCTCCTCCCCTGCTCCTCTTTTTTATCCTCCCTTTCCTCTCCTCCATCTCCCTCCTCCTCTTTATCCTCCCTTTCCCTCTCCTCCATCTCCTCTCTCCTCCTCCTCTTTATCCTCCCTTTCCCTCTCCTCCATCTCCCTCTCCCTCCTCCTCCTCCTCCTCCTCTTTATCCTCCCTTTCCCTCTCCTCCATCTCCCTCTCTTCTACGTCATTATGCACCGATCAAAATATTAGCGATTCCTTTCCGGTTTCATCACAGGGAGGAAATTGGGAAAGCGAGACCGTGATGTAGATCTTTATTTGTATGTTGCATAATGATGATGATGAAGATGATGGTGAACGCGAGGAGGAGGAGGAGGAGGAGGAGGAGGAGGAGGAGGAGGAGGAGGAGGAGGAGGAGGAGGAGGAGGAGGAGGAG
>BOPN01004236.1:90000-95000 GCA_017312705.2 Penaeus japonicus | reverse complement strand
ATGTAGGCCTACATGTATCCATCTGTTTCTATCAATCCAAAAATCTCTGTATCGATCCATCCATTTACAAACTCCACGTGTCATTAGGAGTGCCTGTCATGTTCCATCACTATTGTTCGAGTGACAAAGTTCAACCCTTGCTGCTTTAAATTCTGTGTACATGTGTACGTGTGTGTGTGTGTGTGTGTGGGTGTGGGTTTGGGTGGGTGTGTTTGTGTGTGTGTGTTTGTGCTTGTGTGCGTGTGTGTGTGTGTGTTTAAGTGTGTGTGTGTGTGTTTGTTTGTGTGTGTGTGTTTGTGTGTGTGTGTGCGTGCATTTCCGTGTGTGTATGTGTAAGTACTGTACATATTCAATTCTCAAAGAAATCAAATACAGTGTCTCTAATGTCACCATCGGTCTTATTACCTTCCTCACCATCATAATTTAATTGTTGTTTTTGTTGATGATGCTACTGGTGTTAGCCTTGGTATTATTACTATTCCTATCAATATCAGCTACGTCATAGTTTTGTCATCTGCATTACGAAATTCGTTCGTAATTATGATTATTACTATCAGCACAATCATCCTTATTAAATTCGGAAGCATTAATTTCATTATCATTAGCAGTAGTAGTAATAGTAGTAGTAGTAGTATTTGTAATAGTAATAGCAGTAGTAGTAGTTGTTGTAGTAGTAATAGTAGTAATAGTTGTTGTTGAAGTAGTAATAGTAGTAGTAGTAATAGTAGTTGTATTAGTAGTAGTAATAGTAGTAGTTGTAGTAGTAATAGTAGTAGTTGTAGTTGTAATAGTAATAGTAGTAAGATTAGTAGTATATTGCCATAATAATTCGTAATATCCTTATCATTAAGAAATAAATCGGGTAACAGCATATTATCCACGTGTCTGGTAACACCATCCTATCTCCACTGGTCAACTGGTAACACTTTTCTTTATGAATTTGATTAATCATTTTTCCTCTTTGACAATGGAATTTTCATGTGTAGGGACGTAAATGTTATAGTGATTAGTTATAGCACATATGATTATTTGAATATGAATATACTCTTTTATTCATTTTCGTGTTTACTTATCTATCATTTTCTATTATTGATGTTATTGTTGTTGTTATCATTATTATTGTTCGTTTTATCTTATCTATCGTCATTATCTCTATTACTACATTATTGTAAGATATTTTATTTTTTTGCTTTTTGTAAGATACAGTATACAATATTGTATCCACTTTCCCTTCGCTGAAATATATTTATACATTCAGTATTAACCATGTTTTCTGTTTATTCATATATCATTTTCTGGTAAATGGATTCGACTAAATTCATTCGGTGATTTTATTTTTCTAATATATAGGTCAGGCTATCTTAATTAATTTTTATGTTTGATCATCATCATAACCATCATCATCATCACTATCATCATCCTCATTACTATCATCATTACCATCCTCATCATTATGATCATTACCATCATCATCATCATCATCACCATCATCATCACCATCATCATCATCATCACCGTATGTCTATTATGTAGTGTGTATCTAATATATGTATAACTACCTCGTTTAAAAACCAGCAGCCTTACTATAATCATTATCATTATTATTGATATCTTCATTACTATTATCATTATTATCATTATCATCACCTTTATCATTATAATCATTACTATCATTATCATTATCATCACATTGTTATCATCATCACTATTAATTTACTGTCATGATTATAATCATTGTTATCATTGTTTCATATAACAGCACTTTTCTGCTTCCAATATTTCCGGATTGTAGAAAAAAAAGGCAGTTTCGAGTTTGAGAAATTCCACTTCGTTTCCTAAAACATTTGAATAATTTCGTGTTGTATTTTTTTTTCGTTTTTTTTTTTTTTTTCTCTCTTTCTTTCTTCCTTTTTCTTTTTCTTGTTCTTCCCCGACTCTTTTTTTGCGGTCGTGGATTTGAAATTCAAGGAAGGAATTTCCGTGTCTGCGGGATTTAGTCTCTCTCTCTCTCTACCTCTCTCTTTTTTTCTCTCTCTCTCTACCTCTCTCTTAGTCTCTCTCTCTCTCTCCTTCCCTCTCTTTCTCTCTCTATCTCTCTCCCTCCCTCCCTCCCTCTCTCTCTCTCCCTCTCTCTCTCTCTCCCTCCCTCCCCCCCTCTTTCCCTCTCTCTCTCTCTCTCTCTCTCTCTCTCTCTCTCTCTCTCTCTCTCTCTCCCCCCCCCCCCCTCTCTCTCTCTCTTTCCCTCACCCTCCTTCTCTCTCTCTCTCCCTTTCTCTCTCTATCTCCCTTTCTTTCTCTCTCTCTCGCTCTCTCTTTCTCTCACCCTTTCTCTCTCTCTATCTCTTTCTCTTTTTTTCTCTGTCTTTCTCTCCTTCCCTCCTTCTCTCTCTCTCTCTCTCTTTCTTTCTGTCCTTCCTTCTCTTTCCATCTCTCTCTCTTTCCCTCCCCCTCCTTCTCTCTCTCTCTCTCCCTCTCTCTCTCTCTCTCTCTCTCTCTCTCTCTCTCTCTCTCTCTCTCTCTCTCTCTCTCTCTCTCTCTCTCTCTCTCTCTCTCTTTCTCTTACTCTCTCTCTTTCTCTCCTTCCCTCCTTCTCTCTCTCTCTCTCTCTCTCAATAGTCTAAGTTCGTGACAATCACCATCTCCTTTTCTCTCTCTCTCTCTCGCTCTCTCTTTCTCTTACTCTCTCTCTCTCCCCTCTCTCTTTCTCTCTTTCTTTCCTTCTCTCTCCATCTCTCTCTCTCGCTCTCTCTTTCTCTTACACTCTCTCTCTCTTTCTATCCTTCCTTCTCTCTCCATCTCTCTCTCTTTCCCTCCCCCTCCTTTTCTCTCTCTCTCTCCCTCTATCTCCCTTTCTCTCTCTCTCTCGCTCTCTCTTTCTCTTACTCTCTCTCTCTCTCTCCTCTCTCTTTCTTTCTCTCCTTCCTTCTCTCTCTCTCTCCATCTCTCTATCTCTCTGTGGTTGAAATCAAGTACGATTTAAAATAGAAAAAAAAAAAATATATATATATATATATATATACAGATATTTACTTGGAGATGCGGGGTATCGATCCCCGTACCTCTCACATGCTAAGCGAGCGCTCTACCACTTGAGCTACATCCCCTGTACACTTAAGTGAAGTCACTACAATAGTCTATTTTAAGAAATTTAAGAGAAAGTTCCGCGTTTGACCGGCATAGTGCCTATTGCGTGACAGAAAACGGATGTTTAAGTTAATTTTAGGACAGACTAACTCAAATACTTATTTTGTTACATTTGATTCCGGTAGAAAACTATTACAATATTTGGTGATATTTTTCTTTATATCATGATAATAATGAAAATGGTGACGATAATGATAATGATGATGGTAATGATAATGATTGTAGTGATGATAATGATGATAAAATATATGCAAAATATGTAGAATATAGAGTATATAATGCTAAAAATATACAGTGCTTAATATTCACTCGCATTATACCACATTACTTATGATATCTATTTCATTAAGGAATTTTAATCTCAGATAAACAGGCAAATGCATAAGTAATACACGTAAAAGAAAATAATAATAATAAATAAATAAAATAAATAAATAAAATAAAAAACTCCTGATTTTCTCTCACAGCCAGGGTGTTGATAAGCTTTGAGCTCAAATATTCGCTATTACTTAGAGAGCGGACTCCCCCCCCCCCCCACCCTGATTATGATTACCCTTGATAGAGTTTTTTTTATATGAAAAAAGACACAGTATTCTCCACCTCTAGTTATCTATAATTTTCTATCTTCGATGTTATTGTTGTTGTTATCATCATCATTACTGTTCGTTTTATCTTTTTATCGTCATCATCTCCATCATTACATTTACCATCAGTATCATTGATTGATCTCTCTTTCTCTTTCTCTCTCTCTTTCTTTTATCTCCTTCCTTCTCTCTCTCTCTTCCTCTCTCTCCATCTCTCTATCTCTCCCTCCCCCTCCTTCTCTCTCTCTAAAAACAAAAAAACAAAAAATAAAAAAAATATATATACACACACATATATACTTGGAGATGCGGGGTATCGATCCCCGTACCTCTCACATGCTAAGCGAGCGCTCTACCACTTGAGCTACATCCCCTGTACACTTAAGTGAACTCACTACAATAGTCTATTTTAAGAAATTTAAGAGAAAGTTCCGCGTTTGACCGGCATAGTGCCTATTGCGTGACAGAAAACGGATGGATTTAAGTTATTTTTAGGATAGACTAAGTCAAATATTTCTTTCGTTATGTAGAGAACTACTACAATATTTGGTGTTTTTTTCTCTCTCTATGTTCCTTTCTCTCTCTCTCTCGCTCTCTTTCCTCTCTCTTTCTCTTTCTCTTTCCTTCTCTCTCCATCTCTCTCTCTCTCCCTCCCCCACATTCTCTCTCTCTATCTTCCTTTCTCTCTCTCTCTCCCTCTCTCTATTCTTTTACTCTTTCTCTATCTCTCTCTCTTCTCTCTCTCTATCTCTTGCTCTTTTTTTCTCTCTCTCTTTCTCTCCTTCTCTCCTTCTTCTCTCTCTCTCTCTCTCTCTCTCTCTCTCTCTCTCTCTCTCTCTCTCTCTCTCAATAGTCTAAGTTTGTGACAATCACTATCGTTGTTATCTATAAGCATTATGATTTTTTTTTATTGTTACTTTTATCACAATTAGTATTTTCGTTGTTGTTGTCCTTGCTATGATATTTATTATTTATCAAAAGGTATCAATAATAATAATGATTGTAGCATTTATGATATCAATGATAGTAATTATAGTAATGATGAGTAATAACATCAGTGATATTAATGCTCATGATAATAATCATAGTTGTAATTATAATTATGACTCATTATCATTATCATTATGATCATGATCATTATCATCACCACCATCATCATAATCATCATTCTCATCGTAAGTATACTAATCACCATCATAATAATAATTTTATAATAATAAATTTATCAGTTATCCTATTTCACGACAATCGACGTCAACATGATAATAATGA
>BOPN01004236.1:82500-85000 GCA_017312705.2 Penaeus japonicus | reverse complement strand
AGTGCTGTATGGTGGCGTCCGGCGCGATACAGTGATCACAGCAGCGGTCAGCATAGCCGATAGTGGCTATGATCTGCCAGTCACAGGGGCAACCTATTCTCAATCTTTGTAGATTGACTCCTGCATTCCTTGAGATTCTTTGAGTATCAGTGGCTTTTGGCGTCTGAGTATCTACTAGGTGAGGGGAAGGTTCTCACTTCCTCTCCATGGCGCTGCATGACACCGACCTGCCCTGCACCTGCCGTTTTGCGCCTTAGCAGCTCTCGCCTGGGAAAAAAGACCTGCTCATTCAAGGGTTCATCCCAGCCGTTTTCTTCCAGCCTGTCAGCAAGATCATTCCCTCTTATACTTATATGGCTTGGGATCCGATTTAGTAGGACGCGTGTAGCCTGAATCAGGATTCTCTGAGCAATGGTGGGAACTTTGGTCAGGAGATAAACGCTGTGAGGGGCCTGCTATGCTGCAGACTGTCTATGGTTGCTTTAGAGTCTGTATGTATGACAACATGCCCATTTATCTGGGCTACATGGGCTACGGCTCCCATGATACCTACAGCCTCTGCCTAAACGAGGAGGCATTTACTGGTACCCGCACAGCTCTCGTTGCATCCTTGCCTGCAAATCCCTCACCTGCAGTGCGGGATCTAAAGAACCATCCGTGAAGTGGTTCATACTACCCGACGGAGTGATTGCTGTAATGTTTCTCTCCGCCTCATCCCTTAACAGAGGCGGAGGATACTGTGCCTTTCTCCTTGACAGGTTCATGATAGGAAACTCTATCAAGGATAATCATAATCAAGGTGGGGGGGGGGGAGTCCGCTCTCTTAGTAATATATAAGCATTCAGTGATTATGATTAGATGAGTCAGCACTCATAGCCTTTGTGCATAAAGTCCGGGCGAAGTTTCACCTTCGCAAATCTCATCGTCATCATCTTCGACATTATCATTATCATCATCATCAATGTCATCACCATCATAATCATTATTTTTTTTTTTGTTACCATTGTTAATTAGCCTATTTCACGACAATAGATGTCATCATGACAATAATGACAAATATTATTTCAAGTTAACAACCTATTTCTGAAATTTACCAAAAAAAAAAAAAAAAAAAATATATATATATATATATATATATATATATATATATATATATATATATATCATAAAAAATAATAATAATAATAATAATAACAAACCATCTGCAGTTGGAGATGCGGGGTATCGATCCCCGTACCTCTCACATGCTAAGCGAGCGCTCTACCACTTGAGCTACATCCCCTGTATACTTAAGTGAACTCACTACAATAGTCTATTTTAAGAAATTTAAGAGAAAGTTCCGCGTTTGACCGGCATAGTGCCTATTGCGTGACAGAAAACGGATGCGTTTAAGCTATTTTTAGGATAGACTAACTCAAATACTTCTTTGGTTATAGATTAGTCGGTAGGGAACTATGCAGTATTTTGTGTTTGATCTTGTAATATCCAATAAGTTGTTGTTTTGGGAGCAAGATGTTACTGCTTATTTATTTGGATACATGTCACGATGACATAATGTAATGAAAGTGAGTATTAAGTATTGTATGTTTTTCATATTTATATTCATACACTTTATTTGACCCTAAGAATAGATATACATAACCAGTACACATAGCTTTAAAATGCTTCCTAAGTTGTATATATGTATATATATATATATATATATATATATATATATATATATATATATATATATATATATATATATATATATATATATATATATATATATATATATATATATATACATATATACATATATGTATGTATGTATGTGTGTACATATACAGTACATACATACATACATACATACATATATATATATATATATATATATATATATATATATATATATATATATATATATATATATGTATATATATATATATATATATATATTTATATATATATATATATATATATACATATTTATATATATATATATATATATATATATATATATATATATATATACATGTATATATATATATATATGTATATATATATATACATATCTGGTTTCAAGAACATAGATTAAATATTACTCATAGCTTAAAAATAATGAGCTTCTTTACAATAACCTTTTGTAGGCTATCAAACACTAGCACTCTAGATTTATGAATTAATGAGACAATGCTATTAAGACGGTAGTTCCCATGAGTAAGCATATTTACCATGAATACCATTTTGTTTACAAAATATGAAGAACATTGGAGTGTCAACTGTACGTTGTTCACATTTTCCTGTTGTTTTCCATGTATGATTTCCTATTAATACAACGTCAATTAGTGTCTTTCGTTATTCATAGGACCAATTTGAATCATATTGCCATTTCTCTAAGTCTCCCCTATAACATGTGCTCGCTTCCGTTTTCTGTTATAACTCCTTTCTTGTTCACTCGTTTCAAAAGTTTAATGTTATTCTGATTTCTTATTTTCTGGATTTATTCGAGTTTTTCTGG
>BOPN01004236.1:20000-30000 GCA_017312705.2 Penaeus japonicus | reverse complement strand
CCAATCCAAGCGGCGCTTTCATGGGCCTGGCTATGGGCGCTACCACGGCCACGGCTACAAGGCCCCTCGCAGGAGGTACCGCCCCCGCTACGGCCGCTCCGTCCAGACAGACACCGACGCAGACGAGAACCTGCTCCTGTCCATCGTGGAACACTTGGACCCCGAAGGCTGTATTCCCAAGACGCTGTGTCTCCTGGAGGCGAAGGACGAGTCCGACCGCTCGCCGGACGAGGCCCAACTGCTGGAGGTCTTCGCCAACAACACTCGGGGCCTCACCTCCCCCAACGCCGCCTTCGTCCACGCCGCACAAGTCGGCGCCGAAACGCGGGACTCGTCCGCCTGCGACAGACTCTTCGCCAAGTGTTCGCTCGACGAAGATCAGCTGAGCGAAGTCCTGCGTCTGTCGTGGAGCTGCGACTGCGACTCGGAGGAAAGACAAGACGCACCTTCATCCTAAGACGCACGTCCAGACACGTCACATCAGCTTATATTAAGCTGATTGTATCATAAGTTTCTTTAGATATTTACATATTGTTCTCTTTTATGTAATAAAAGTTTGTGCATGTTACGTTGGCGTATCCTTTGAGCCGGAAAGTCTGGTACTAATTTTTACGTGTCATTATACAACATCTCTCTTGCTTTCTCTGTTTTTGTTTTTCTTTCTTGTGATTTAGTTCGCTTATACACACACACACACACACACACACACACACACACACATATATATATATATATATATATATATATATATATATATATATATATATATATATATATGTATATACATATACCTATATATATATATATATACATATATTTTTCTTTCTTTCTTTCTTTTTTTCTTGTAATCAACATTGTTATATTGGATTATAAAGAAACATGTGCTTTCTATTTCATATTGCTATTAGTAACAGTGACATTATTTACTGCTGCTACTATCGTCATTTTCATCTCCATTGCCTCGTATTAATAATTTATCATAACGTGAGGAACATCACAATTCCTCACAGTCATAGCGTTACTTCTTGAAATGTTACTGACGCAAGATGTCTAAACACTAAATGCAATATCATACACACTTAGTGCTTCTACTACCAAAATCACGCTTAAAAGGATAAGTAATTGTTAAAAAACAAAAGTTCCATACCTATCATACATTCCAAGTCAAAATAGTTGCGAAATCTATTAGTGGCACCGAAACAAACAAACAACCATAAAAACAACAACAACAAACGGGGATACAGGAGGTAAAACAAAGATAAAAATATTCACCTCTAATGTAAGAAGAAGTAAGAGCATTCCTCTTACCCTGAATAGAATTAGTAGAGCAGTTCAGGCTAAGGATTCCAAGTTAATGGTTCATGGTTCAACTGGAATCTTAAGGTGCAAGAGGAAACTATTCTTGCATGCAAATCCCGGCTTCCTCCGGACACATAGATGCTTTCTCATGCAAATCCCTTATATGATAACCTGCGTCATTGGTTAGATTTCCCAATTCTAGCTCTCTTTATACAAACTAGAAGATAAAATGAGAATGAAATCAGGGTTGAGATACATAATCATCAGAACCAATCACAAAAATATTACATGAATAAGAATCGGACTTTCCTACATGGAGTAACAATATTAAAATACTAACTTTACTGAGGTCCAGTCTACAAATAAGGTTAATTCAACAAGGTCATATAAGCTCATTAGTTACGTTTAATTCAGTGGATTTAATACACCACACGCTGTACTGTAACTACACTGTAAGCACCGTGGCCACTGTAGGGGGGGAGGGGGGCTTGTACACGCGTCGGCACTAATATGCACACTTAATTCTCGTGCCTTTAAGCACATAACACTTTCTTCCTCCTCCTCCACTTACAACCTCTGCATTCCAAGTTCTTTACCCCTTCACATCCCTCTTTCTATCATCCTCTTCCTCCCCTTTCTATCCCTCTCTCTCCCCTTCTTCCTCTTCTTAATCCTCTCTCTCCCTTCATCCCTATTTCTCATCCTTCTCGCTTCCTCGTTCATTCTTTCAGTGACGAGATCCTAAACATTTGTTTGTTATTTACGTGCAGTTGTGTGTGTGTGTGTGTGGGGGGGGGGGGGTACAAGCCTCTCCTCCCCTACCAATTCCATCAGTAGTTTTTGTTTGTAGTAACGTTGTTTTTCTTTTATTTACATATGTATACCTGTTTGCGGTGTGTATTTGTAGCTATACATGCGTGCTAAGTTATGTATATCTATGATTATGTATAACCACCTTTTTCATATTTTGAGCACACATACACACATAAATATCTATCCACACACACCCAAACACGCACACATATATATCTCTATAACTTTCAATACCAATCTTAAAGTTCTGAAACATCAATTTTCCCAATAAACTTCACAAATACAAAGAAATTTCTTGCATTCAGGCTGACGTAATTCAGTTCTCTCTCAGAATGCATTACGTTATCTCCCCCCTTCCCCTCCCCCTCCCCCCCTCCCCATTCTCCCTGTCCCCTGGATTGCATTTCAATTCGTTCAAGGAACATACTTGCTTCTTCCTTTCCTTGTCTTTCTTAGCATTTCTGTGTATTCGATACGTTGACTAATGGGTCAGTTATTGTTACTCAAGGGTCGTTTCTTCCTTCCTATTACTTTGTGTTTGTTCATAGCTTCATTTCAAGTCCATTGTTGCAGATTTGCATTTTGATTGTGACTGGTTTCAACTTGCGTTTCTCTTTTTTCTGTATTTCTCTCTTCTTTCTCTCACTTTTTCACTCACTCTCTTACTTTATCTCTCCCTCTCTAACTCTCTCACACTTTATCTCTCCCTCTTTCACCCTCTCTCTCTCTCTCTCACTTTCTCTCTTTCTCATTCACTCTCACTTTATCTCTCCCTCTCTAACTCTCTCTCTTTTCTTTTTCTTTCTTTCTCACTCACTCTCTCTCTCACTTTATCTATCCCTCCTTAACTCTCTTTCTCTCACATACTCTCTCTCTTTCTCACTCACTCTCCCACTTCATCTCTCTCTCTCCAACTCTCTCTGTCTGTCTTCTCTCTCTCTCTCTCTCTCATTCTCACTCACTCTCTCTCTCACTTTATCTCTATCTCTCTCTCTCCTTGTCTCCCTCTCTAACTCTCTCTCTCTCTCTCTAACTCTTACTTTCTCTCTCTCATTTTCATAACTTTTCCCCACCTATCACTTTTCTAGAAATTAAGGTAAATGATTCCATGTTGCTATAAATGTATCTACCACATAACGAGTATCATATCATGCTGGCCTGTTAGTGAAAGGTCGGACATGATAGGGCATTAGTATCACACCAAGGTCCTGCAACAACATGTGTTTATAGATATGACAGCAATAGGCAATCATGCAGTACTTACTTTCGCATCTGTATCGAAGTTGAAAGTAAGTCTTAGTAAGCGAGGAAAGTTTTCTGGTGTGGATTTATGAATGCATTAAAAAAAAAAAAAAAAAAAAAAACAGGTGGCATCAAAAACTTTCGACTTGTGAAGTGAAAACGACAGAGAGATATAGAATATCCATTTCATTTATTTTTAAACTGTTATAACTTGATTAAAACTTAACCTATGTTGTCATTTCATGTGATATCAAGCACTCTTCACACAGGCGTGCTGTCTCGTCGATGGAAGGTTTATGAAAGTGCTATAACACAACAGCATAATATGATAATGATTATAGTATAGTCACTGAAACATGTTTATGACATTGATTTAGATATAACACAAATCTTATTTAGCTTCTAATATAATCCTAATATAATTTGTAAATCGTAATCATAGATTACTTATGTGTACTCGATTCATTAAAATAAGAGTTTATATATATATATATATATATATATATATATATATATATATATATGTATATATATATATACATGTATATATATATATATATATATATATATATATATATATATATATATATATATATATATATATATATATATACATATATATATATATACATATATATATATATATATATATATATATATATATATATATATATATATATATATATATACATATATATATATATATATATATATATATATATATATATATATATATATTATATATATACATGTATGTATGTATGAATTAATATATATCATCAGTCTTTTTCACTATTCTCTTTTTATATAGATTTCCTTACCATCTCTCATTTGCTTGTCCCTCCTTTCCTTTCTCTTCCATTCCATCTTTCTGTCCGCCTATTCTATGTAGCCTCAATATAAAGAGTCTTGTTATTGCAGTGGTCGGGGAAATTCCACGGAGAGGGTACAACAACCTTGCACTACTTGTCCATTGCAAGGAGAGGTATTCCGTGCATACTTATCATATAATGGCATCTGCTATTTTCCATATCTGGAGGGTGACATTACACTGCTGTCCCTGATTAGCTTTTGCCTCTTGCGTATTTATATTCTCCCTTCGTTATCATTTCGTGTTGCCTTTTGGTCAATATGTGTGCTTTTATCAGACAGATATACGCATATAAGAACAGACAATCCCGTTCATATATCATTACAGGAAATGAGATGAGACTGTACTATTCATCTCCAAACATAAAAAACAGGAAGCAAGGCAAAAGATCTCTGTCTCAACTGCTTCACTGAAATTGACACTGTTTCAGTAGGAGAGACATTGCTTCGCCATACAAGCTTAACTTTAAATTGATCTAACCGTTTGTATGCGTGTGTGTTACACCTCAGTTTACGCCACGTCGACAGAGTTTGCTTTATCCCTTCTGTTACTTATCTAGTCAGTCACGTATCGTCTCTTTTCGCATATGCATTTCCTTCCAGATGAACAGCGGCTTCGGCCCTCTGGCGGTGGTCGGCCTCTCCTGCGTCATGGCTCCGCACGGCAGGTCTCTTCTTGCAAAGCGTTCGCTCGACGAAGATAAGGTAAACGAAGTCCTGCATCTGCCGTGGAGCTGTGGCTGCAACTCGGACGAAAGACACACGCCGGACACGTCTCATCGGATTATATCATGTTGAATATCATGATATCGATCAAATGCTCTTCACTTTTATGCAATAAACATCCGAGAATGTAGTAATGTGCTTCATTCTTGAAACATCCCTTATTTTGGAACACGAACGTGCAACCATCCTCAAAAACTCTTCTTTCTCTTTCTTTGTATATATTGTATTCCATGTCTCTTCATCCATCTTTTCCCTTTGTCTTTCTGTTTGTCTGGCAGCTTCACGGTAAAAAATAAAATCCTTTGTGTTATCACATTGTAGAGTTAACTATCTCTTATTATTATTAATGGCAGTCGCATTTGCATTGCCATCCTCATTATCATACGGATTACTATTGTATCAATAATTAATCATAACACAAAAGGCGTTACAGCTCCACAGGAAGCAACGTATGGCAGAGGTGTTAATTTTAGACCTAAAATTCACTACTAAAATCACGACCAAAACAATGAACGATCATAATTACAAGTTAAATCACATTTCTATTCGACTTGCAAAGTTTGTTTACAAAATAATAACAAAAGATAACAACAACAGGGATACGATTTTGCAGGAAATATATGAAATGAATAAACAAATGTACAAAACCTTCCCTATTGACCAAACAAGATTTAGAAAGCAGTTCAGGGAGCGAGTCTGTGGATCTGAAGTTTAAAGAGGACACTGTTCTTGCATGCAACTCAAGGCTTCCTTCGCACATGCAGACGCTTTCTCATGCAAAACTGTTACTTGGCAATAACCTGCTCCGCTGAGATAACACCTAACATCTATTAGTTGGAGACTTATCAGGGGACACATAAATCCAGTCGATCAAGGGATTTATCTATTCGTCTATCTATCTATATCTATAACTATCTATTTATTTATCTGTCTATTTCTATATCTACATCTACATCTATCTATTTATAACTATCTATCTATCTCTATATCTACATCTACATCTATCTTTCTATATCTATATTTATCTATCTGTCTATCTATCTATATCTATAACTATCTATCTATCTCTATATCTACATTTACATCTATCTATCTATATTTATCTCTCTATCTATCTATATTTATCTATCTATCTCTCTCTATATGCATCTATCTATCTATCTATCTGCCAATCAATATATCTCTCTATATACACATAATCTGAATAATAGTGATAGATTCTAACAACATTTAAAAGGGCACCAGAATACTAATATTACCTTATTCCCCCTGCTTTCACACACTAAAACAATAGATAAATCGTTATTATTTTATACAAATACCATTAATAAAGTAATAAATGCTAAACAATTCAGTTCCACAGTTCCACAGACCTGTTTCTTCTTAGTGCTTGCAATTTTCATGCAAGTACTTTCATATTTATTTATCCTCCTGGAAGCGAGTGGAAACCGGTTAACCCCCCCCAAAAAAAAAAAATAATAATAATAATAATAATTAAAAAAAATAATAATAATAAATAAATTAATCAATTAGATTAAATAAAGATAAATAACTAATCAATCAATAATCAATAAACATTTCGGTGTTAATCAGGCTACAGTCTCTAATATATCATATTAACGCTCCTAAAGAATTGTTCTATCATAATCAATTTATTCATCATTTTTCAAATTCAGTTGTACTATTTGGTAGCCATTCATAGTACAAAGCGTTTCGAGTAAAGCATGTAAAAAGGAATGACTTCTCTTCATAAGAAATTTCTAACTATAATTGCAGCTGTGTTCTTCAACTGCAACATATTCAAAGTGGATAATAATGATGATAGTAGTACATGTTAGTACCGTTTTTGTTTCTCTTATTGATGATAAGAAATATCATATAAATCATACTAAAGGTTTCTTCACCAAGAAACTATAGAAAAATGGAAAAAAATAAAAGAAGTAAACGAAGCGAAGAATGAAAAGTAAAGAAAAAAAAGAGTCCATGATAATAAAAAAAACATTATTGATGACACGTTTTCTACAGAGGTTTTGATTAAGAAGGAAACAGTACGACGCTCGCTCCCAAGCATTTATTGTATAAACGTGAACAATATTTAAATAACGTTATATCATATTAAGCTTAATATAATATAAGGAACTTTCTTGAATATGAAAGTAGGAAAATAGACATATACAAAAGAAGACAACGAGGACGAAGGATAGAAGATAAGAGAAAAAGAGACAGAGACAGAAAGAGAAATCAGAGATGTTTTTGTCATGATCACACGTCAACGTTCAGACAATATGTTAAAATTCGTACCAGACCCTCCAAACTATTGCAACAACACCAAATACTTATTTTATAAGGGTGAGCAGGATTTAGACAATTTCAAAATATATTCAGCTTAATATAAGCTGATGTGACGTGTCTGGACGAGCGTCTTAGGATAAAGGTGCGTCTTGTCTTTCCTCCGAGTCGCAGTCGCAGCTCCACGACAGACGCAGGACTTCGCTCAGCTGATCTTCGTCGAGCGAACACTTGGCGAAGAGTCTGTCGCAGGCGGACGAGTCCCGCGTTTTGGCGTGGACGAAGGCGGCGTTGGGGGAGGTGAGGCCCCGAGTGTTGTTGGCGAAGACCTCCAGCAGTTGGGCCTCGTCCGGCGAGCGGTCGGACTCGCCCTTCGCCTCCAGGAGACACAGCGTCTTGGGAATACAGCCTTCGGGGTCCAAGTGTTCCACGATGGACAGGAGCAGGTTCTCGTCTGCGTCGGTGTGTGCCTGGACGGAGCGGCCGTAGCGTGGGCGATACCTCCTGCGAGGGGCCTTGTAGCCGTGGCCGTGGTAGTGCCCATAGCCAGGCCCATGAAAGCGCCGCTTGGATTGGATGCTGGATGCCCTGAGGGCGCCGAAGCCGGTCAGAAGACCTATCGTGGGCGACCCGTGCGCTACCATGACGCAGGAGAGGCCGACCGCCCCCAGAAGGATAAGGACGTTGTTCATCTGTAGTGAAGAAAGAACAAACATGAAAATACCATGACATTCGTATTTAATACACGCACACAACTAAATAAATCTTGATCTAAACCTGCATGAGGAAGCTACATCTTGCTCAATAGAAAAGTTTCTTGTTCAGACGAAGGCGCTTTTGCCTGTCGGGGTCCCGTTTTCATGTCGAGGGATCCCGAGTATAAAACTCTCTCAAATCATCTTCGCCAGGAATGCTTTTGTAAATATTCGGGTGGGATTTGTTATCTTATTTGTGCTCATGAACTGCACCTTTTCGCAGTCATTATAATGATGTTAAGATCACGATAATACAAAACACTTTACTTCGAAGCTAGAAAAGATAAGTAAGTAGAAAGGAAGAAGAGGCAAGTAGAAAAACAGAAATGGTAAGGAAAGATGAAAGATAAAAACAGAGAGACACACAAGGGATAGTTTTAGATGAATAAACTCATGGAAATGTGTTTATTCTATTCCCTCTGAATTATAAGAACAGCATAAACATCGCACTTCTAGTTGCGTTAACATACTTTCTTATAGCTGTGATTAAAGGGCAGGTTATAATTCTTATAGTAAAGGCAATATCATAATCATATATCAAAGACTATCGTATAATCATATGAAGATTATATAATTGTATAAGCGAATCATAAAACATATATCCCTATTTTTTCGCGTATCACTTGAGTTTTAGCAACTGAACGTGGACTCAAGCAAATCAAAGCATAGATCGCTATAAATGAATCGGATATTCTCAATCCTCTACCACTCTCCGCCTCCAAATAAGTTTCCGATGCGATCTGTCCCTTCCAAGCTGCTCTCCCGACCAAAGTTGCGAACACTTACCTTCCCCTTGTTACAGATCCAAGAAACTAAATGCTGACCGCTTGCTTAACACCATTATATATATATACGTGTGCTGCCGATGTTTCTCTTGCTGTTGCAGGTTCCTATTGTGACGCTAATGGCTGGGCATTTCTAATCGCTGACCAATAGGCATGCACTGCATGACACTCACCATGCGGGAAGTAAAATTCAAGCAACATGCAGTTGGTCGGCTGTATTTGTAGGTCAGTCCTAATATCTTTAAAAGAGGAAGAGAGATAGAGAGAAAGAGATAATAACAGAGAAGAATGAGAAGAAAATATACAGTCCTGGAGAAATTACATATTGCAGGCTGAGAGAAAGTGCAGGCTGGAATTGAATCACGTCTGCCTGATGACGAGAAGTCTTTTAGTATTGATAACGATTGTAGGGAAAGTTGATGATTGTAAAGACTTTGGTGGCGATAAGGATTTCTCTCTCTCTCTCTCTCTCTCTCTCTCTCTCTCTCTCTCTCTCTCTTCTCTCTCTCTCTCTCTCTCTCTCTCTCTCTCTCTCTCTCTCTCTCTCTTTCTCTCGCTCTTTCTCTATCTATCTATCTATCTATCTCGCTCTCTCTCTCTCTCTTTCTCTCGCTCTCTCTCTCTCTTTCTCTCTATCTCTTTCTCTCTATCTCTCGCTCTCTCTCTATCTCTCTCTTTCTCTCGCTCTTTCTCTATCTATCTATCTATCTCGCTCTCTCTCTCTCTCTTTCTCTCGCTCTCTCTCTCTCTCTCTCTCTCTCTCTCTCTCTCTCTCTCTCTCTCTCTCTCTCTCTCTCTCTCTCTCTCTCTCTCTCTCTCTCTCTCTCTCTCTCTCTCTCTCTCTCTCTCTCTCTCTCTCTCTCTCTCTCTCTCTCTCTCTCTCTCTCTCTCTCTCTCTCTCTCTTTCTCTCGCCCCCTCTCTCTCTCTCTCTCTCTCTCTCTCTCTCTCTCTCTCTCTCTCTCTCTCTCTCTCTCTCTCTCTCTCTCTCTCTCTCTCTCTCTCTCTCTCTCTCTCTCTCTCTCTCTCTCTCTCTCTCTCTCTCTCTCTCTCTCTCTCTCTCTCTCTCTCTCTCTCTCTCTCTCTCTCTCTCTCGCTCTCTCTTTCTCTCTCTCTCTCTCTCTCTCTCTCTCACTCTTTCTTTCTCTAGCTCTCTCTCACTCTCTCTCTCTCTATCTCTTCCCTCTAAATAGAACAGTGAAGGAATAGATAATAACACAAAT
>BOPN01004236.1:0-5000 GCA_017312705.2 Penaeus japonicus | reverse complement strand
TGATGATGATAACTGTGGTGACAATGGTGATGGCAAAATAGAGAATCTTGATATCATAAAATATATAATAACAAGCCGTTATTTAGAAAGCTTACGCAAGTTTTGATACAAGTAACAAGAGCTGAACAGAAACAGTACAGGTCGACCCAAGTAACACGAGTTGACACGTATTGACACAAGTGATAAGTGACACGAGTTGACACATGACAGTATGACGTATCTTCATCACAAAGGTGTGTGTGTCAGTTAAAAATGTCGGTTCCTTAATATGGCCAAAAATTATTTATAAACAAATATGACCGACTCTTTCAGCCGCATACTAAGTCCCTAACGCGCCGAGTACATGACATATACATGTAGCGATTGATTTCTAGTAGCGGGTGTTCAAAAACGTGGCGAAATCGTGGCAAAGTCGTGGGAAGTATTGGAACAATTGTGGAAATTGTGGTCTTATCATGATAGTTACACGGGCGAAAAATTGCATATTTTTAGTATGATCTTTATTAACGCGTTTGGGAAGTAATATCTTTTTTGGATATATTAGGCATCATTGTCCTAGACTTGGATTACAAACCATTTTAGGAAAATATGGATTCTCTGCCGATTTTGAGTTTGTTTACCTTTTAGCTGATTTTTTCGAAGGAGAGTGAAAGTAAAGGAATGGGAAGTTAAAGTATATGATTATATGAAATATGTATACATTGAATGTATATGTATGATATATTCAAAATACGCATATATGTACAATATATACACACACAAAATAAGGAAGATCTATACATAAACACACGATCCCTCTCTTCCCGTTTGTTTTGATGGAGTGAAGACTGAATTACCAACTTTACGTTCGTGAAATGGTTGTCAATTCTTTAACAAGGAATGACTACAACTGATTCATACCAAAATTGAACTACCTTTTGTTAGTACTACCTATGAATGTAGTTTCTCTTATGAATATGTCGTTTGGACATATTATCAAGTAACACGATCTTCGATGAAGAAAGACAGTACTATTTCTCAAATACTTCTACACGGTATTGAACAAGTTTGTAATCGATATTTTTTTCCGTATATATATGTATATGTGTGTGTGTGTGTGTGTGTGTCTGTGTGTGTGTGTGTGTGTGTGTGTGTGTGTGTGTATGTGTGTGTGTGTGTGTGTATGTGTGTGTGGAAAATGATACCAGGTTCCTAAGACCAGTGAGGCTTGCACAAGATAGGGAGAGATGATCAGCCTTACCTTGACTTTGGGACTACACTGCAAGAACTGCTTAGAGTTGCGCCTTCATCTCCCATTATATACTCTGCGGTCGATGCTGAGAAGGAGAGGGGAGGAGGGGAAGGGAGGAGGGATGTTTCTAAGAAAATCCTTCTGTATCCTTTTTTCCTTACCACCTCCTCTTTCCCCTCTTCCCCTCCCCCCTCCCCACTTCCTCCTCCCTTCCCCTTGCCCCCCCCCCCATCTCCCTCTCCCTTCCTCTCCCCTTGTGTTCCCTTGTAAATCTGCAAGGAATTCACTGGCAAGGAATGCAGGAGGGAGGGGGAGAAGGGGGGGAGGGAGATGCAGTTATTAGTTCATGTGTTCATAAAGAATGAGCTAATATGAACAAGTCATACGGAGATATAAATAGTTTCTTTTGTTTATGTGTGTCCCTTTTTGCCTGCTTTTGTGTGTGTGAGTACTTTTGTGTGTCTGTGTGTGTTTGTGTGTGTGCGTGTTTTTGTGCGTGCGTTTCTCATGTGGATATGAGAAATGACATTTTAGTGCATCAACTTCAGAACTTTTTACGTCAGGAAATGTAGATTAAGGTTCAGATTTTCGCAGACAATTATCATAAAGTGCTTCTGTTCATTCAATCCTAATGAAGGCACAGCGATTCATTCTCCCGTTGCAGCCAGTTGAGCTTTTTCAGTTGCAGTGATATACATATATACATATATGTATATATATATATATATATATATATATATATATATATATGTATATATATATGTATATATA
This sequence comes from Penaeus japonicus, assembly GCA_017312705.2. NCBI lineage: Eukaryota > Metazoa > Arthropoda > Malacostraca > Decapoda > Penaeidae > Penaeus > Penaeus japonicus. The sequence goes on along the minus strand of BOPN01004236.1, from coordinate 2,998 downwards.
TATGTATATATACATATATATATATATATATATATATATATATATATATTTATATATATATATATATATATGTATATATATATATTTATATATATATATATATATATACATATATATATATATATATATATATACATATATATATATATCTATATATATATATATATATATATATATATATATATATGATTATGCATATATATGAATGTATATATATATATATATATATATATATATATATATATATATACATATATACACATATATAGAAGAGAGAGAGAGAGAGAGAGAGAGAGAGAGAAGAGAAAGAGAGAATAAGAGGGAGAGAGAGTAAGAGAAAAAGAGAGAGATAGAGACTGTAAGAGAGAGAGAGAGTGAATAGGTAAGAACGAGAGAGAGAGAGAGAGTAAGAAAGAAAGAAAGAGAGAGAGAGGGAAAGAGATAGATACAGAGAAAGAGAGAGACCGAAAGAAGAAAATAGTAACGATAAAAGACTAAAAAGAAAAAGAAACAAAGACAATGATAATGTTAATAAAGATATCATGTGACACCGAAATCACAAACAAACAAACTACCTGAATCTTATGAGTTACCCGTTTACTCATTATGCTATTACTCACCTTCCGCTCACCTTACCAAGAGCAATTACTCAACTTCTCCGCGTTCCCGACAATGAGTTCACCGGAAGTGGATTATAAAAAAAGAAGAAAAAAATGATAACAACAAAGACCGCCATTAAATTGTCTACGACCACAGCGGACATGGCGGGTGTCCAGACGCAGGTTATGCTCCTGTGTGTGTAGGAATTTGTGTGTAGGAATAGGTGCACACACGGGCAAACACACATACACAACACACACACAGAGACTCACAAACATCAAAACAAACACACACGCAGAAATACACACTCAAAAACACACACACATAACACACACAGAGAGACTCTCAAACACAAACACACACACAAAACACAAACACAACCACAAATACACACTCAAACATACACACATACGCTCATCTAAAACCCCCCACAAACACACAAAACACAAACACACACACACGCACTCTGCACTCCACCCCTCACACACTGTGTTAATAATGGCAATAATGATAATGATTGTAGTGATAAGGATAATGATTATCATACTAAAAATACCTAGAATAATAACAGTGATGATGATGATAATGATATAAATGATAATAACAATGATGATAATATCGATAATGATGTGAATAATAGTAATAACAATAATAGTAATAATGATGATAATAATGATAATGACAAGGATAATCAACAGTAATGAAAACAATAACAAAGTCGTGACAGACAAGACTCATGATATTGTATTATTCTCACATGGCATCATGAGATGAATTTATTCCATTGCGTGTGATTCTAACGTGACTGGAATTCCAAATGCCGGAAAGGGCGAAATGAAAAGAAATTTACCGCAGTTGTTTAGTTTCTCTTTAGTTTTCGGATGGTAGATAGACCGACTGAGAAAGAGAGAGGGTGAGAGAGACAAAGGGAGAGAGAGACACAAACAGAGAGATAGAGAAAGATAATGATACAGACAGACAGACAGAGGGAGAGACAGAAACACAGACCGAGAGAGACGATACAGACAAAGAGAGAGAGAATACAGATAAAGAGAGAGAGAGAGAGAATATAGACAAAGAGAGAGAGAGAGAATAGCACAGACAGAGAGAGAGAAAGAGAATGGTACAGACAGACAAAGAGAGAGTGAGAGAGAGAGAATACAGACAAAGAGAGAGAAAGAGAATACAAACAAAGAGAGAGAGAGAATACAGATATAGGGAGAGAGAGAGAAAATGATACAGACAGAGAGAGAGAGAGAATGGTACAGACAGACAAAGAGAGAGTGAGAGAGAGAGAATACATACAAAGAGAAAGAGAGAGAATGATACAGACAGAGAGAGAGAGAGAGAATGATACAGACAGACAAAGAGAGAGAGAGAGAGAGAATACAGACAAAGATAGAGAGAGAGAGAATACAGACAAAGAGAGACAGAGAGAGAGAGATTGATATAGACTGACAAAGAGAGAGAGAGAATGCAGACAAAGAGAGACAGACAAAGAGAGAGAGAGAGAGAGAGAGAATACAGACAAAGAGAGAGAGAATGATACAGACAGCCAAAGAGAGAGAGAAAAAAAAGAGGTGGTGGCGAACAGGAAACGAAAGGGAGAACGGATACAATTATGTACACTTAAGTGGCGTTAGAATTACAGAGATTTTTCTCCGCCGGAGGAATTACTGTCGTCAGTCTTATGGGCGTTCACGTAGGATGGAAGTTGCTAGTTGCTGGTAGACTAGTAGTAGACAGAAGGAGAAGGAAAAATGTGGTAGTTGCTTGCAGTTAGAAGGTGGAAGCTGGAAGACTGTGCTAGTGGCTAGTAGTTAGGAGGTGGAAGTTGAAGAACTGGTAGAAAAGGAAGGGGAAGTTGAAGAACCGTGCTAGTGGCTAGTAGATAAAGAGATGGAAGTAGGAGGAGTTACTAGTTGTAACTAGTTACTAGTAGAAAAATGAATGAGATGACTATTGGCTGGTAGGAAAAGAGAAAGGAGCATAGGAAGATGCCAGGATGCTAGTAGAAACGAAGGTAAAAAGAGGAGAGGAAGAAAAAGAAAAGGAGGAAACAGGTGTTAGTTGCTAGGAGGAAGAAGGAAGAATAGAGAAGGAGAAGGAAGGAGACAAAAAATAAGATGCTATTCAAATGATGATAATGATAACAATACTAACGACTATTCGAGATCCGATGTCTTAGAATTTACAGTATGAGTGAATACCCTGCCGCTGAGATCATGTCTAACGTGTATTGTGTGGAATTTTTGGTTGTTGGTTGATGTTACTGGTGTTACTGGCTGATCGTGGAAGAGAGAGAGAGAGAGATGTTTTAACGCCTACACTCAAACATGTATATAAATGTAATTATATATATATATATATATATATATATATATATATATATATATAC
>BOPN01004235.1:119918-124918 GCA_017312705.2 Penaeus japonicus | reverse complement strand
TGTATACACATATATACATATATATGTATATATGCATTTACATATATTCTTTCTTTTTTCTTTTCATTTTCCTCGGTAGAATCATGCAAATATTTAGGATAAATAGGATAACTGAGTAAAAGGTGCTAAAGGATCCCTTGGAGTAAGTATTGAGGAAAGGCTATAGAGCTGAGACATTAAGGAGGGGGCGTAGCTATGCGTGGTTGGTTTGTGGAGTTCGGTTGCGTCCACGTGGCTTGAGGGGGTTGGGGGTTATGGTTCTGTTGGGGTTGTTTGTTGTAGCGTCAGCGTATCAGCCTCGCGGTAGTAGTGGACCGCCATGTTATTTGTGGTTGTCCTTTTTTTTCTCGGCTGCTATTGGTCGCATTGCATGAGGCTCTCCAGCCGGCCTCCCGCGCAGGCCCTCGAAGCTGTGGGTGAGGTACAGAAGGTCATTTTTTTCTTTTGAGATCGGCCTGTTCAATAAATAATGGTGTAAACGAAAGCTAAATTTATATGGTTAATGTTACACATAATTAATGCATGTATGTATAATGTGAGGAGTGTGTTTATGAGTGTGATAACGTGTATCCAGAGGGTGAGGTATGAGGGTTGGGGTTTGAGGGAAGGGATGCGTGTGAGGTGCGATAGTTAGGAAGGGTTGTATAAGATAAGTGATGATTAAGGTAAGAAGCTAATGGATTATGGTGGGGGGGGGGGGTGTATGATAAATACAATACGAAGACATAGACGTAATGAGGAGGATGAACGATAAACATCAAACAGAAACATAAACGTAATGCAGTAGGGGTGAAGGATAACACAATAACATAAGCGTAAACAGTAACACACACACACACACACACACACACACACACACACACACATATATATATATATATATATATATATATATATATATATATATATATATATATATATAATCAGCGATCATCAAGATGGTGCGAGAGTTAAGACATCTCCCTACCCGTGCACGCGCGTGAGAAACGGCGTGCACGGGCTCGAGGCCTCTCCCTTTCTCCTAGGTGATTTGCTGCAGTAATATAGGAAAACAAACATAACAAATGAGTAAATAAGGACAAAACAACGTAAAACCAAGGACCACCACAGTATAGATAGATATACAGATATATACACGTGGCCGTAGGTGCCAGTGCTAAGAGCGGGAAATGTCTCCAGACCAACACAATGGCATCAGCGGGCGCATGCGGGTCGCTGGCGTACTCCCAGCCCAGACAGGTAATTGGGTATGGTGATGGCCAGCGAACGATGAATAATTGGTGGTGAAAGAAAGGAACAAAAAACAAAACATAAAGTAATTATTTGCTGGTTGGCAGGAAAAACATCCCCGACTCGCGAGGAGCGAGTGAGTGTGGGTGTTGTCAAATGAAAAGATCTGCTTGGCATTATGGCGGGAAAAACATCGTCCGACTCGCGAGACACGCGTGGGCGCCTCGCCGAGGGAGACGAACGAAACAAAAGGAAGAGTGCCGTTTACAGGTGAAATTATATTGGCATGATTGTGGATTCTTGGCATGGTAGACGGGGAAACATCCTCCGGCCTTTCCCTCGTCGGGCCAAAATGTTGGTAGAAGATGTAAACAATGAATGTAAACACTATGAAGATAAACACGCTGACTCAGCGGGCACCTGCCAACGACCTTAACCTTGTCGGGACATTTCATCGGTAAACATATGGCGGGTCTAGGGATCTCGGTCAAGGAGAGGTAGTGTCCCGGGCCACAACGGGTGGTTTGTTCGTGTCTTTGTGTGTTTCTGGATAATATCATCGTAATTTGCGTTTTCTAGATGTTGTATACGATCTCAGGATCATTTGCTGTGTGTTTGTATGCATATATTAAGTGGATCTATATAGTATATTTAGTGTAATTATTGTGCTGTGATTCTGTTCTGTTATCTGTCTCATTTGTGGTGTTGTTTATCCAGTACAGTGTCTTGTATTAATTACATCTTGTATTTCTGTAATGTTCAGAATCCAATCAATGGAATGGGTGTATAATCGAGTCTGGGTCTTGTAATGGGTTTTGTGAAGATTGAATTTAGTGTATGGTAAGAACAATGAGAAGCGTCTCAATATTGTGAATGTAGTGCGTGCGTATTTCGTTCGGTGTTCCCTATAACAGGAAGCGCCTTGTCGTGGTGTCGTGGGTGGGGTGGGGACCCTCTTGCTTCCCGTTGAGTGGGTCTTGCTCTTACTTGGTCGATTTCCGGGGGGGGGGGGGGGCAAATGCATCCTGCAGTGCTGATCCAGTAGGTGGGGTCGCACGCCCTATTGGATCTCTTACAAGGGGAGGGAGGGAGGCTAGTAATACGCATCTTTGGTCTCTTATTCTGGCCAGACGGGCGGCCTGATCTCGGCTCGGTCAAATCAATCGGCTGGTCTCGACTGGGCAAAGGATCAGCAGACATTGCCTCACCGGCACCTCGCAGGTCTGCGACTACCTTCAGTATAAAATTGTGGGTTCGTATACTCTCCCATTACCATCTAAAAACCTACATCAGGCAAGGCCCCCTAACGACCAGTGACCATATCCCTATTCACTTGATCCTTTCAACATCACCAATCATGGTCCTTTCACCACCACAGCCTGACTACAAAAGAGCAGACAGGGACAAGTTCAAAGAGCTACTGAGTAATACTCAAACAGTAAACCTCGACAACAAGCACTATTCCGAAATAGATGCAGAGACAGAGAGATGGCTCTCAGAGGTGAAAGACGCAAAAACAGATAGTATACCAACAAAAAGCTATCGCATCATCTGCCACCACATAACTAATGAAGAACTAAACAATTTAAAAGCTCTTTATGAAAATATTAAAACCCACGCGGAGAGAGAAGGCTAGACCCAAGAAAGACGGCTCTAATATAGGCAGCTGCAGACACAAATAGCTGAAACTGCAAAATCCCTTTCGCAGCAAAAGTGGGAGAAATTAACAAACGAACTCTCCGCAAATACGAAAGACCCTGCCACCTTCTGGAGGAAGATTCACAGACTGAGGGGAAATAGAGATTATAGATCTCAACAAACTTTCACTCGACAACCATTTAACAACTGAAATAACGGTGCAAGAGATCAAACAAACAATTGCAAGAATGAAAAATAAAGCAGCTGGGATCAACAGAATCAACAAGACCGACCTCATGAATCTCCCAGATAACTCCTACGAAAAGCTCAAAGACATTTTCAGTGCCTCTCTAGCCTCTGGCTATTTCCCAAAGGCGTTCAAAGTTGCCACAGTGGTTTTAATACCGAAACCAGGCAAGCCACCTAATAAAGCCGCGAACTTCAGGCCCATCTCGCTTTTAGAAATACCCGGAAAAACATTGAAAAGATAATTAATGACAGACTCACAAACCATCTCGAAGTAAACAATATCCTGAATTCAAACCAATACGGGTTCAGAAGAGGAAAAGGCACTTCCACCGCCATAGCGATTGCTTATGAGACGATAGCAAATGCATTAGCAGACAAACAGCAATGCAACATCATCCTCCGTGACGTCTCTAAAGCATTTAACAAAGTATGGCACAACGGCATACGTCACCGACTTATTGATGCCCAGATGCCCAACCCTTTAACCAAACTTTTAAGCAGCTTCTTAAAGGACCGTAAAGCTTGCATTAAATTCGAAAGTCTCCTTGGAAACGAAATCCAACTTAAAAGTGGCGTTCCACAGGGGAGCGTAATATCTCCCACGCTCTTCATTCTTTACACCTCCCCCCTCCCTCCACCAACATTCCACCATAATTACATCTCTTACGCAGACAACATTACGCAGATAGTCACCCATCCAAGCAAGTCCAAAATAGTTATGACCTTCCAGACACACAACGCCATCGCAGAAATAAACAAATTCGAGAGAGATTGGAAAATAAAAACAAATAACCAAAAATTCCAAATGATCTCAGCCGCTAGACTTTCACCACTATCAAGATTAATAGATAACATTGAGGTTCCCTTCACCCAGTCCGGCAAACTCCTTGGACTCAACATCTCCTGCAGAGGACTTGCTCCCCACGTAAAAGAACGAGTAAGACTCGCCAATAACCAGCTCGCCCTATGCAAACGATTCTCAGGCTGCTCAGAAAGAACCAAACTACAACTATACAAATCATTAATCAGACCGATAATTGAATACCCTCCTGTGCCACTAAACACAATCTCACGTAGCATGATGCTAAAGCTACAAGCAATACAGAACAAATCCCTCATCTGAGTAGCCGGATGTCGCTACCCAAACATTCCTTCTTCCAGAACACTACATGATACATACAGAATTATACCAATGAATATACGTATTCATAACTTAGCAAAGAGAGTCTGGGAAAAACTCGATATGACGGAAGATCATAACTTTCGACGAATCACAGACAACGATCTCGGCACCCAAAACCACTCGTGGTTCCCCAGAAGCCTGCCACTTACCTTAGTAGAACCGCAACCAATTTATAAAAGAAGCCGTGTCCAAAACGCTGCTCCAAGAAGGGTGTCTCTCTAACATTCGTATCTCCCCCTGGGGTTCGAGGAGATACGCATGGGGGAGAGACATCTCATATGCCAACGGCACCAGATCCCCCAACACATGTGGTAACACTGCTGAAGGATCGAGTGCACGGGCGTAAAAAAAAGGTGATGGAACTAACAATGATTTCGATCATCTCATTAATATATTTACGATAGTATATATACCATATATACTATATATGTGTATGTATATACACTATATATATACTATATCTACTGTGTGTACTATATTTGTAAATATACAAATGTACAGATATGTACAGAAAAAAATTAACAACAAGCATTCGTGTAAATATTATTACGAAACCACTTCCGCAAGACATATCACACGAACAAACTAAAGTAAACTAATACCTCACATTAACCAAACAATAATTATATAATACTTATATATGTAATCAAAATTACATATCCATAAAAATTATTTAAATAGCAATTCGGACGGTATCGAA
>BOPN01004235.1:88447-102318 GCA_017312705.2 Penaeus japonicus | reverse complement strand
ATATACATATATATATATATATATATATATATATATATATATATATATATATATATATATAAATAAATGTATGTAATATTAGTGTGTTGTTTTATAACATTAACAGGGCTATTATAATGACAATCTTTTGTATTATGAATAGATATATTGAAATAAAGGTTATTTTTACTTCTATTTACACTAAGCAACATTTCTTAAGCATGTTTGGGCAAATAGTTTCAAGGCTATCCTTTACCAATCCTTTCTAGTGAACAAGATGTCACAGATGATGGTGCTGAGGGCAAAGTCGTGAAAAAAGAGAGTGATAAATTCTTCACAGTCCGCTTCCTTGGGTCTATGGGTGTTAATGTTGATAAAGGTAAGTAAGAGTATGAATTATTCTATCATGGAGGCATTCGGAATTTGGGGATCATATTAGACAATTAGGAATATTGGCCATTTTTACCATGTTTGTTAGTTTTTTTACTATTCTTTTTTGATGGGCACTGATCATGATATGCCTTGGTACAGTTTGAATTTACCTTTGATGCCAACCAAACCTGAATTTAAACTAAACTCCTAAAGTAAGATTTTAGAATATTGATTATACCCAAATTTAGATGTGAAGCCTTGTCTGAACCTTAGTTGTCATACCTATCGTGGTACAAATTAAATCGATAAATTTTTCAGTGTCCTAATCTACTTTACCAACACAGTCTAACTCCAGAAGACCAGAATTGTTAGAAATTCTCGCAGGATAAAAGCTAGGCTTATCTGATGACAACCTCATTGATTTTCTATTGAGGGCTTGCATTTACATTCAAATTCATCCATTTGCATAATTTTCAAAACATCCTATCATTATGGTATACATGGAGGAAGGGACTTTGTTCAAATGGAGATTTTTCAACATATGCAGGGAGAATAAGGTTAATTGAACTGTATTAAGAAAGAAGGCCATTTCTTATGGGTTTCTAAAGAGTTGTTAAGAGTAAATCATCATAGACTGACAGATGCCCAGCATTGTTTGACATGATAGTATCCGAGCTTTGAAAGAGGGGGATCAGAGTATAAGAAAAGGACCCAACACTGCCCCTTGAACTATAAGGAGAATTTCAGAAAATATATTAGTGAGGGATGTACAAAGAATTATTAGATGTATCATGTTTTATGGATATTATCCCAGCTAATCCATGCAGGAGCAAAGAAAAGACAGCATCTACTTACATACATACAGGTTATAGGGAATGATTGGTTGTTCTTTGAGGAATATTGGGCCTTCTTATTTGTGGTACCGCTTGATATTATTACACTTGGGTATTGAATTGTATGTAAAAGTTAGAAGTTGGCACAGAATACTATTTCACACATTATATTGCCAGGAGGACAATGAACCTGAGCAGTAGATTGGAGATTATATTGATATTGACATCAAGTCTGAGTTGAATTGGTTTATTGATTATTGTTATTTATTTATTTATTTCATTTTTGCTTATCCTGCTTGAAATGAGAATTTCTGATTACATATGAGATCTGTTTTATTTTATTTATTCTTTTTTTCCCACTTTTTAGTGCCTAAAAGAATTTTATGGTTTGTTTTCACTATATTTTGTTCATCTATTATTTATGAAGGTGATGCGAATAGCACAAGCACCAAATTTACTTTTATTTATGGCTTTAGTGTTTATTCACTTGATAAACTTTATCAAATTAACATCAAAATAATCTACTGACATTGGGACATGCATCATCCACTGTGGCTTTGCTTTATTGATTATTTTCATATGTGGATGGTTCCGTAAGCACCCAGTCCCAAAGGAATCACTTACTTGGGGCTAACTGGCCTTTGAATTTTTTGAGAAAGTTATTTTTTCTATTACTTTTTTGTTGTTACTAATGCTATTGTTATTATTGTTATTACTATAACCCTAACAACAAAAATATAGTAAGAAGGTCAGCTAGGGCTGTTGATTGACTCTTGGGTGACTAAGTGCTCGTGGAGGCATTTATGGATAAAAAGATGATGAAAACAGAACCCCACTGAACAGTTCATGTATATGAACACTCCAGGCATTAGTGAGTTAATTGTGCAGTGGAAATGACTCCATCATAAAATGTACATTTTGGTAAATTAGAGAAGCAAGATGGACAGTAAACAGCATTTTGCCAAAATACAAAGTCTTCTTATTTACATGTTTCTTCTTTTCATACAGTGATGAATAATACAACTCATGCATTCAGTGTTAGTATTGTTATTATCAAGGAGACAGTGGAAAGGTAATTAGGTAAGGAATTCTAGTATACACATTTAAACCAAAGCTTTTGTATGTTTTGCATTACTGACATTTAAAGAAACTCAGTTAGTTTATTAATGTATTTTAACAATTGAGCTTATAACTTATTCATTGAATTATAAAAGAATTTCCTACCGCCTTTGTGTTTTTGAGATGTGTGTCTGCTCATCAATTTTTTAGGTGGGTTGTTTTGGTTATGTTCATTTTATGTGTCATTGAAAGTAAAATTGTGTAATAAATATCATTAAATTAATAAAGTCTTGGGGAAACTAAGATTTAAGATAAAACAAGGATTGAAAATAGAAAAAGGCATCAAGGTTAAATATCTAATGATGCTTTGCCTGGGAACAATTCTTTTCTGGTGCCAAAGTTGCTTCAGAGTGGGCTAGGGTATCAGTCTTTAGACATTTTAATGTGCACAAAATACACAGAGTAGTTTTGAGATGTCAACATACAACAGATTATATCAATTGTACTTATATATTTTATATTTTATATTTATATTTTTTATATATTATTGTAATTACTCCAGTCATTATAGATGAAGGTAGGATTTTCACTCTCCTGTCAGTGCACATCTACTGCAATAGTTTTGTGACCTTACATAGGTCCCCCAACTGATGGTTGATTGTGGTATATAGTTGACTTGCTTACTTTCTCTGTCTCATTCACTTTTATATGCATATGTACTTCAGTAGATATGGAGGATCAGATATTATCTTATTCCTGGTTTTCCTTCAGCCTGTATGTTTTTTGTTTCTCTTTTGTTTTGTTGTAATTCTGTTTTTTCTTTCTTCTTCTTCTTCTTCTTCTTCTTCTTCTTCTTCTTTGTATTCTGGAAAATTTATCCAATTGTATTTGATGGGTTTTCTGGCACATGGGTAAAAATTATATAGAATTAGGGTAAAAAATGTTTATAAATACTATGATTTGATTCAGTATAAATCATTTTTAGCTGATGTGCTCATCGGAAAAATAGTGAAGAAATTGCAAATGTGAGCAGAGAATATGTAATTTCCATATTTTTTTTCATGTTTATATATTTATACATATTTCTTATGAAGTTGATGTTCCTTTTTACAGACAACTAAGATTCAGATTGCCTCAAACTGTGCATGAATTTTCTGTTTTCAGTTTACCCATTAACCATTTTATTGCTGTTGTGAAATTATTTTTCTTGTGACAATGCAGTATTATTGATTATGTATATTATGATTATTTCTAGATCTTTTATCTAGAATGTTAAGGTATGGTTTATTTGTTTTACTTTATATAACATTTTTCTTCTTTTTTTGGCTGCATTGAAGTTGCATGTTCTCCAAAATTTTATTTTAAGATTTTAGGAAATAGGTTCGTCATTTTAACAGCACTTGGAAAATTGAATATATGTTCTTTGTGCAGAAGTGGAGGAATGGCAAGGTGAATTTCATCAGATTCCATATTCAGCGAAAATCAGTGAAAGCAGTTGTGATTGACAAGGAGGAGTAAAAGATCCATATTTTAAACATATCTTTATCTTTTAAAGTTTTGTCATAATTGCAGTTGCTATTTTGTTATTATTATCATTATTATTGTTGTTATTAGTATTTTCTTTCTCAGTAATAGCTTTATTATTATTGTACAAGCATATTATTTCTTCATTTTTTAATGTTTTCTCTTCTGACAGCATTGTTTGGTGACTCTTCCATCTTTGTGTATTTTGCTGTGAAATTCAGTAGATATATTGTGATATTTATCAATCATTCTTAACAGGATGGTATTATTAGGTAGATATTTATGATGAGACAGGAATAGTGGTATGTGATTTATCTTTGCCATTCTTCTTGATTCAGAATTATTAGAACAAGTATTGCAAAGTCTTGATATGGAAAGAATACTGCAGAATTTTCTTTCATTGAGGAAAATCCTTTTTTTTTTTCATTTCTTTTTTCTTACTCCTTGGGAAGTGAATGAAAATTACGTCAAAATTTTTGTCTCTGATGAGATTAATTTTCATTTTAGTAAGAATAAACTGAAATGATTGTCTTTATTCCACAGTGTGAAAAATTATGTAATTCATCAAAGATTCTGCTTTCCAGATGAATTGTCTAAATAGAATTATTAGATAAAGAACTTGGGAAGCATTGTATATCCAGTGCCATTTAGCTGTTATGGTATAAGTAAATTGTTAAATGTAAGAATACCCTTTTAATACCATTGCAATTTATTTTTGCTCAGAAACTAAGAAATTAATTAACTGTAATATGTGTGTGCTAAACTAACTTTTTACATGTAAAGATTGATGTTTGTGTTGCCTTCCTTTCAGTTGTATCTTTCATAGATGGTGAGTGGTTTATCTCATGTTCAGGGCAGGGTTCTCCCTAGAGTAGAATGAACTGTTGATATAATGCTGATGAATGATTTAGTTCCTCTTGTTTATGAGTAGTAATGTATACACTGCAGCTCTCTTGAACTTCTGAGTCTTTAAGTTTACAGGCTTCTTATGAGAGAGAGTATGTTGTGAGGTAGATTTGTTAAGGTTGAAGGTAAGAATCTTCAATGAATTTGTGATTATTTATCTGTTAGTTATACTTTAGAATCCCTCTGGTCATCCATTGCCATGTCCTTTTATCAGATTATAGATGTATTTAACATTTTATGAAAGATTACTTTTCCAGTTTTAGAGTTGTGGTAGTCAGTGTTATGTGTGTTGTTCACATAACTGAGGGAGAACCCTGCAGTTGTCAGTTATTGTAGCTATACTTTTTATGGTTGCTGTGCATTTTGTATCTATTAATATCATATCTTCTAGATTCCACCAAAGAAAAATCTATGTTGTAATGTTTGTTTGGAGATGTGCCACAAATAACTTGAATACAGAATGCAGTACGAATGCTAGTATAAATTTTTGACATCATGTTGTCAAAAGGATGCATTTGGGCAAAGGATAGAGAACCTCTTTCAAAATCAGTTCCAATATGAATTACTCTCCCCTTTCAAAGATGCTTGCAGTAGGATTGAAGTACAAAACATCATGGTGATAAGCAGTTAGATTTCCTTTTCTGTAGTTTACTGCGTGACTAAAATTAAAGTACAGCACATTTTTTTCTCTTTCTAAAAGTATTTTTATGTCATGTAAATTAGGTAATGTGTATAGTAAAGCATCATGATACCACAGTACTTGTATAGGGGATACTGGGGTTAGCTGTTGCAGGTTCTGCAAAAACAATTTTTTTTTTTTTTTTTTTTTCTCTCTCTCTTTTTTTTCCCCCTTCATCACCAACATTCAAATTTTCTTTACAACACAATTTGCAAGTAAAGATTGAGATTGAACTGTCGCAACTTCCAACATGGAACAAGTTGTGTCAGACCAAGATAGGTAGTGACTTTGTTTGTTTGTTTGTATGTCTTGTAGTATTCTCATATCCACATGGAATATGATCTAATCACATCTAACAGAGTATACATATTTCACTCGTAAAGTGCACTGAAATTTAGCATTCATACCAATCATGAAGTGGATAAAAAAAAAGAAAAAAAAAAGAACAGAAATCCTTTATATATATATATATATATATATATATATATATATATATATATATATATATATATATATATATATATATATATATATATATATATATGATAAAGAAAAATAAATCCATACTAAAATTAGTTTTTGATAGAATGAGTAAGAGCCAATGCTTAATTTGAAGATTGTGATCAGACATTCTTTTATGCAACAGTTGATAAGCATAACTTCAGTAGTTGCTAAGATCCTGTTACAAGTAACCCTGGTTTTCTCACAGTATTTCATGTATAAGCAAACAAGATTTAAGTATAATAACTTAATAATATGTTTGTTTGTTTTTTGTTTATGTTGTTTCCTATACATTTAGGAAATATGTATGATCTTATTCATGAAGAACTTTTAAACAGTCATACATGCTGTCCTTGCCTAGAAATGCTGATCTGTTTCTAAAGTTCCCCTCGAGGGTCTCTCGTTTCCTTCAACTGGGATGACAAACTCTGCCCAGTGATTACCAATGGTTGTGTCTGTGATACAAGATATTCCCAAGCCATTTGTTTCTCATACTTGTGACTATATCTGTGGAGTAGAGGTTTGAGTGTGTTGTTACCATGACTTTGATAGCAATTAAAATGCATGATTATTTTTAATCTCATTTGTTTTTTAACAAATAGATTATGAATGGCATGGCTAACAGCTTTTTTAGATGCATGCATATGCATCATTCCTCTCTCTCTCACTCTCTCTCTCTCTCTCTCTCTCTCTCTCTCTCTCCCTCTCTCCCTCTCTCCCTCTCTATTAATCTCTTTCTATTTTTATTCCTTATTTTGATGTTTTAACCCTTCAGCTGCATTGTTAACTATACATTTTGAATGGTCCGAAATTGCCATTTTCGTGTATGTGACTGATTCTTTATTTGTATACCCATGATTGACGATGAATTTGTTGTTTGTAGGATATTAATCAGATTAACATTCATCAAGCAGGCATTTCTTCCTTAATGTCAGGACTATTGGTTTTGCAAGAGCCTTAATATTGCTCACATCATGAAAATATAGGAGAGTGAAGTATTATTATCCACTTTTTTTTTCTTTTTTTTCCCATATACCTTTTTTAGTGGGTTTGGACATTGGTCATTTGTGTGCATGGCATGCTGTGAGATTGAGTATGAGAGAGAGAGAGAGAGAGAGAGAGAGAGAGAGAGAGAGAGAGAGAGAGAGAGAGAGAGAGAGAGAGAGAGAGAGAGAGAGAGAGAGAGAGAGAGAGAGAAAAGTGAGTGTCAGTGTGTCAGTCTCAGTGTCAGTGTGAGAGTGAGAGTGAGCCAGAGAGTAAGCCAAAGGGAGAGTCAGAGAGAGTAGTCAGAGGAAGGGAGAAAGAGTGAAAGAGAGAATGAGAGAGAGAGTGTAAAGGGATTTCTCTCATAATATTAAAATTTATCTGTAGTTATTTTTATTTGATTTAAGAAGCACAGCATATGTTTTTTTTTTTATATAATTAAGATATTTTTCATACATGCATTTATTAGAGGAATATTCAGGTGGGTGGCATAGTTAATTGTAGAGTATCATTTGTTGTTGGCAAATTAATAATGCATATTCCTTTATTTTTGATGTGAGAAGATATTAATTTGTAAACCTCTTCTCTCTCTGCTGTTTGTCATCTTAATCCATGGAAAACATATGGCTTTAAGTGAAGACTGCCTGTCCTATAGAAAAGACCAAGGAATAAATTTATTAGCTGCTGTTTTTTGCAAATTCCAACTTTCATTGGTTTAATTGCTTGTTTTTTAGATTTAATCCCCATTGAATGTTTTTGTCAGATTATTTAGCAAAATTTTCTCCTTTATAGATTTTCATATTGTGTGAATATACTACTTATTTATTTAACATAAAAATTATATATTCATATTGAGTAAGTATGTGTTAGATATAATTGATAAAGCGAAGGTTTTGATTGAAAGCCCTTTAGAGTAGTTTGCGCTGCAAAATATTTTTTCCAAGTTTGGCAGCAAAAGGAGATTTTTAGATAAATCAGCTGCTAGTATCTTTTTAGGTGATTTTTGAAAAATCTTCAATAGCTTACGAGACTGTCTTTCATAATAGCAATTGTGTGATGTAGAGTTAGAAAAGTAGTTGTGATTTTGAACATAAAGAACAATATTAAAAGTGAAATGTCAAGGTTAAACTATGTCAGGTCTGCAATAAAATTTCAATCTTTACATTACCTTCAATTTCAAGTAGTTTTTATGACATACCTGTGATTTTGTATCAGCCAAAGTTATATTACTATTGATGTATCATTTTCATAATTTATTAGAGAAAGAAAAAATAAAATCCTTTTTTTTTTCTTTCTTTCTTTCTTTTTCTTTTTTGATCATAGATATATACGTAAACTTTTGATGTTCATCAATAAGAAAATTACATTTATTTTGGAATAATCAATCTTCCAAGAATACCATTGATCCATCACCATAGTTAAGATTAATGCTGTGAATTCTCCAGGCCAAGCTGTAGTGTGTGAGGTGATGCGCAGGATCTTGGCTGCCAGAGCAATCCACAATGTCTTCTCTACCATGGAGCTTCACCTCTCCACTTCCGAGTCACACTTGATACTTTCGGAGCCTTCAACGGGCAACATAGTTCTGCGACACAGCCTGAGTGATGTTGCTTATTGGGCAGCTCACAGCGAGAATCACAAGTGAGTTTTGAGTCAATTATTAATACTACTTTCTGTTTTTTTACCCTCTTTACTCACTTAGTTTGTTTCAAGGGGAGTTTTCAACAAGAGAAATTATCTAGTTTTATTTTTATGAGGAATTACAATATTTAACTGAAGAAATTGCCTGCCCTTTACATGCACTTCTTCATTTGCCCATAACTGTTTGATTTACTGAGTAAACCCTCAGTTTCCTTGTTTCCATGGAGATAGCACACTCAACTGATGAAGGAGATGGTTCAGATATAATCTTTCCTGTTGATAGTTTTTAGGGACAATTGTTTTGTAACTGAAGACTGGGTATTTACAAAACTGCACTTTAGTCAAGGGTAACACTATGTTCAAATGTGGTCTGTTCATTATTTCTTTGTTTTGTAGGAAATAAGAATTAAACAAACAAATAAGACCAAACATAAAGCAGTAAACTACAGTTTGCATTAGCTAAGTATATCCTATATTATCATGCCACTGATAAAACTCTATAGATGGTCCATAAGCAGAGGAGAGCAGAAATGTTTAGGAGAATAACCACTCAGTAGGTGCCAGTGTTAATTATTTTAGAACATAGTCAGCCAACAGTTGCAGCATATTAGTTATAAAACCCTATATTTCTTACAAATATTCAATATGTGTATTATCATCTACAGAAAACATCAACCCACATCATAAGATGTTCGGTCTGGGCTGGGCATTTTAATAAAATGTGTTTTCTATTATTTTCTAGGGTGATGGTATGATATATGAGTCTATGTATGATATATTAGCAAATTGATATTGTAGCGTATCAATTGTATAACAGGGGCCCCGCACTGCCAACCCCCTCCCTTGAAGCTGGCAAAATGGGATGCAAGAGTGAACTTGATCTGACCCCTGCTATCAGATCCCCTTGAAATGAGGTAGCGTGGAAGGAGGGAATCTGAACAAAAACAGAGTGGGGAAGTTCCAGTGGTCAACTCCTCAACGTTCAGCCTATCTTCCATTAGATAAAATATAAACTAAAACACGAGACAGTGTTAATAGATAAAACAAATAAATAGATAAACAGGTTAAGGAAATCCTAAAATTACGTTAAACTGCCATGAAAGTAAAAGCAGCTTCAAAGGGAAGTGCTAAGCTAAGGGCTTACTATAAAAGCTAACTAAAACAAAGGAGGAATCTGAAATGATCCTCTGGCAAAAGGCCTTACATAAAAGAAACAAGTTATTAAAACATGGCAGCATAATGGTCACTGAAGGTGATTCTCCAAACAAAAACTGAAGTAAAAAAACAACAAAACAATGGCAAAGGCCAAAAACTATAACTAAAAGGCAAAGAATTAAAGTTAAAACCAAGCACAGCAAGTCCTGAAGGGATGATAAATGAGAAGTAAAAAAAAAAACGCACAAAGCAAGCAAAACTATAAAAACACAAAACTTCACTGTTAATATTTGTATATTGTAAAAAGAAATCACGTCCAGCTCCTATTAATAATGAAATGTCAGGATCCCAAGACTTAACTTTTCTTTGATGGTTTCTTCTGGCAACCGGTGTTTCAGGTAGAAAAAGGGTAATGAAACAACCGCTGACTGGTATAGACTGACTGTATTTGGTATAACTCGGGTCATGTTTATAAACTTTGTGACATCACAGGTCACGTAAAATAATAAATACAAATTAAAATCTAATTGCAGAAAAATATGGGGAAGGTTGTAAGGGTAAATTTATAAAATAAAAGAGATTCAAAATAATATAATGAGCAAATAAAATACGACATTTGTAAAGATGTACCTTCACTTCATCATGATTTGGCAAAAGTATTATAAAAACAACTGATAAGTAAATGAAAATACCCTGTAAAACAGGGATTTAAAACTCAATAAAATGACCAATTAAAATACGAGATAAAAGCAAAAACAGACTTGGTAAAACAAAAGCAAAAAACAAACAAAGAAAACTGGTAAGGCAAACTGAAACAAAAACTCAAGTGAACTAAAAACAGACAAAACCATGCTAGGAGGAAATAAAAACATGATAGAAACAGTATACATGCAAAATAATCTTTTAAAAATGTCAAGTCGCCTCCGGACTCCAGAGCTGTGGAAGCGAGAGATTGTGGGTATGCTCGCAGGGAGGAACGAAGAACAGAGCGATTCCTTACAATATCAAAGAACACTTGGTACAATACTTTAGTTATACAACTGAAAGAAATAAGTAGCTTGTATTTTGAATAAAAGGATGCAGTGCAAAATTATTTTCCTTGATTTTTTCCTTGATTACCTTGACTATATTATGCTATGACCCTAGGCTTATGAACATTTTCTATGTCTTCTCCTCTTTCTCACCTCTCTTTCTTTCTCATTCTCTCTCTTATTCTCATTCTCTTTTTTCTCTCTTTCACTCTTCCTCATTTTTCACACTTTCCCTCTTTTCTCTCTTTCTTTCTCTCTCTCTCTCCTGTCTCTCTCTCCTCTCTCTCTCTCCTCTCTCTCTCTCCTCTCTCTCTCTCCTCTCTCTCTCTCCTCTCTCTCTCTCCTCTCTCTCTCTCTTCTCTCTCTCTCCTCTCTCTCTCTCTCTCTCTCTCTCTCTCTCTCTCTCTCTCTCTCTCTCTCTCTCTCCTCTCTCTCTCTCTCTCTCTCTCTCTCTCTCTCTCTCTCTCTCTCTCTCTCTCTCTCTCTCTCTCTCTCTCTCTCTCTCTCTCTCTCTCTCTTTGTGAGATCCACAGTGCTGTATAATGCATTTCATATTCCCAGGCTAGTTGGGTACATTGTGCGACAACGGGACTCTGAAGGCACTGACACTGCTAGCTTCTCCTGCTACGTGTTCGAGGCAGAGGGCAGCGGGACGGAGATTTGCGGTGCCCTTGGCGTAGCAGCAAAGACGGCCTACCATCAGATTGTTGAGAAGAAGACTCAGGAAAAGAAGAGGAAACAAGAAACAGTAAGTTTAACTAGAGGAAGTCATACTGAAGTAGACACAATTTATGTCATTTCCTAATACAGTTAATTTTAATGATTTCATTTTTAAATGCCTGTTCTGAAGTAAAATGGTATAGATAGAATAATTTTGTACCTTCTGACATGTGCAACGTACCACAAGTTGATAATAAGTCCAGGTACAAGAGGTAACTGATTCCATGATTCTGAGACCATTGAAACCTGTTTGCTAATTTCATTGTTTTTTTTATTTTATTTTATTTTTTTTTGTTTTTTTGTTTTTGTTTTTAGCATGGACAACTGGCAGATACTGTAGCATGTGAATAAGACTGAAAGTGCTCAGATTGCACTGCCAATTAATGTCGGTGAGGTGACTCAAGTAACCTATACTTTGTTTTCATTCTCTCTGTCTCTCTTGCTTCTCGGCCCCAATGATGCTTTCTGTATCAGTTGTGCTAACTGCTGTATGAAATCAATCAAGGCTGTAATAGATGAAAGGGAAATTCTTCTGGCTTTCTCTGAATGGCATAATATTTTTTACAGTTTCATAAAATTCATGCTCAGTTGTGTTATTCATCTATGAATTGTTTAATCCAAATTTGTAATGGCGTTAAATAACTAACTAAACCTTTTCAATCTGGCTCCTCCAAAGATTGGTGTCATGGTTTGAAATGAACCAAGAGGTTAGTGATGTCCCATTATCCCCTCAAAAATAGACAATTAGGTAAAAGTCTCCTTGGGACAACAAGACCTCTAAGTTCATAAGCTCAGGACTGGAGGTTGCACACATAGCCTGAGAGTAATCTTTATTACAAATTCTGAGAGAGGGTCTCTGGCCTGCTGCAATGGCATTGAATAAATGTCACCAGATGTAAGAGGTTAATTACTTTAATAAATTGGCAATGATGAAAAAGTCATCAATGGGATAGGACTAGTGTCTTCTCCTTAGAAGACACTATTTAAGTAATTTCCTAATATAGTGAGCCCTATTCACACAGCATGGCTGTTTGAGTGCAGACTCATGCCAGAGGGAGAAACCAATGTTCCAGACATCAGCTTGTTTGAGAAGTTGGGACCAGCAACAGTAGGGATTAGATGGAGGTTGAGAAAGACACCAAGGGGTGCCAGCCTATGCAAAAACCACATGGGCCAAAATACAAACAAGAGAAAGGGAGCCAAGAGGGGATCAGTGCATGTCAGTGGGGACTAGGAAGGTTTCCGAGCAAAGTGGGTTTGAGTCCCACTATGGTCTGAGATTAGGAAGGGCATCCACTTGGGTTCTGTGTTGTAAAATCAATGGCATCATTAGAGGAAGGGAGCCAAGGGTTACAATATAGAAGAAGGACCTACCCTCCTGAAGGAAACAGTAGTGTCCACAACACCCCATCCCCTTTCTGCCTTCCTGCCTAGCAACAG
Source organism: Penaeus japonicus (assembly GCA_017312705.2). Classification (NCBI taxonomy): domain Eukaryota; kingdom Metazoa; phylum Arthropoda; class Malacostraca; order Decapoda; family Penaeidae; genus Penaeus; species Penaeus japonicus. Next base: position 89,494 of record BOPN01004235.1, on the reverse strand, counting down.
GTGAGGGAGGGGGGAAGGCAGATTCACAGAGCCAACAGAATATGTAGCCATTCTTCTCCCCATATGACCAAGAAGAGAGGAGATGGAATGCATAGCAAAGAGGAAGCAGAAAAAGCATTATGAAAAAACAAAAGCTCACCCCATATGTACAGAGCATATGCAAACCATGAGATAAAGAACAAATAACTTGATATTCAGGTAGGAAAATTCTAGATTTTTTTTTCCATTTTTTCATCTTCAAAGGTTCTGATGATATATGAGAGTAGGATATCATACCTGATCTCCATAACCATCGTACCAGACCCCAAGAGACCAGAAATTTATCCTTTTCATCTTTTTAATTTGCTAGATATAGGTATTTATAGAGATAACTTTTTTTTTTTATAAGAATTAAAAGGATCACTATTTTTGGGGGAAGTTTTGATATACTTACAGTACTTTGATATATTTTATATAAAGAGCTTTATCATAGAACTTATTTTATTGAAATTGTAACTCTTTCTCATGATTAATTTAACCCACACTGGACGGGTGGCACAGTACTGTACCGCGCATTCAAAAGCCCAGTGGCCGGGCGGTACAGTATTGTGCCAGCCATTCAATTGATTTAGGCCTAATAATTCGAACGCCTCGGCATTGGGACATTCAAGGCTAGAATTCCCCCGTCGTGGATGGGTTAATCAAAGAAAAACAACATACATTTGATACACATACACATTTTCAGTCAGATTTATTAGTTGTTGTTTAACCCGTTCCCGACGGGGCCAATCCGGCTTAAATAGACCAAAATTCCGGGACTCTTAAACGCATAAGCCTAACGCGTCGGGATTCTCGGCCGCACTGGCCGCGAGCCAGCGCTGGCTCCTCCCGCGCCCCGGGCTGGACAAAGTAACGCGTCCCCGTCGTGTAGCCCAAAAACCACTAGACGTGTTATCTTGTCATCCGTCGTTAACGGGTTAATGAAGGAGGGAAGTGAAACTCAACTCAACTTCATTTCAGTGAAATATGTGTAGAAGGTCCCTCTAAGTTAGTTTAGTGGCTTCAGAA
>BOPN01004235.1:73447-80947 GCA_017312705.2 Penaeus japonicus | reverse complement strand
GTAATGCAGCTGTATTATAATCAAATTTAAACTATATAACCAAAGACTAAAAGAGTCATAGATGTGATTTAAAGTGAGGCCTGTGTTTTAACCACATAACTATCTAACTAACTATCTTTATATTCTTATTTGTAAACTTTATTTGATAGGAATTCTAATGATTCATTACTATATGTTATTTTCTGGTCATTTTTTTTTATGATTCATTACTATATGTTATTTTCTGGTCTTTTTTTTTCTCTCTCTTATTTTTGAAAATGCATTCTCAATTACATTTTTAAAATCTGGCTTGTAGTTAATCCATATTGCTGCATATCCTGTTAGATGTTTACTGCACAATACCAGATCACCTGAACATGTAATGCAGTTTATTTTGATTAGTTAATGAAAGATATGAACACTGATTGACTATTAGATCTAGCATCTGGAATGGACCCCAGAAGTATTTTGTAACTTTTCACCAGATGGTACTTTAGAAAATGGAATTATAATGGGATAATGTTAGCCTGAAAAGCGTCTAATGAAAAACACAATTTAATTCGTAGTGTTGCTTTGAAGATGACGAGTAGGTAACTGAATAATGAAAAATCATGGCTAATTGACTGTGAAAACTCACATGCATTTTTTGTCCTCTGAATGCATTATGCTTTTGTCATGGATGGAATCACATGTTAGAATTATGTAAATATTTTATTTCACTTAGATTAACTTTTCTGTGATTATTGACTAATTCAGAAGTAAGGTAAGATAATAAATTTGTTTGACATATAGATGGTAGTGAAGGCATTGATATTTTTAGACAAAGTTTGTTATATTTGCCAACTGTTGGGAAAAAATTTAAGTTAAACAAAAACTCAGTTAAGGTTCTTGTCCCATGAGCAAAGAAAGTTTAGATATTCTCAGTCATTTTCATCGGAGTATATTTAGGTGAAATGTTCTAGATTCATAGAAAAATAAAGACAATTATCAGGAACTGTTTGTGAACCACTACCTTGCTGTTTGAGTTATTATGAGCAACTTGATACGTGTAACTTTACTGTAGACAATGGCAGTTGGGATAAGATATCTGAGGGTTCAAGAAGCCCAGTAAAGCTGCTGTTCCATTACTCAGACACATCTCTGAACCCTGATCCTGAGCTACCTCCACCACCCAGCCTCGCGCTTTGGTTACATTACGATTACACTCCCCTGATCAAGGCACATCTAGGTTGGCTTCAGAGACATTAGGTGCGATGGCCTATGCCATGTTTTCTTATTATTTCTTGGCCTATTTGTTCATCAAGAAGGAAAACATTACTTGAATGGATATGAATCAAATCACAGTGATTTTTAAAAGACCTAAGTATTCACAACGATTCACAACCTTTTTTAAAGATGTCGCTGGTTCAACTATGGATAGTATGTATTCTCAGCTGCATAAGACAATTATTTCTCTCTTTATTTCTGTATAAGTATAAAGATTTGTAAAGAAAATGTTGATACAATCATTCAAAGTAATCATTAAGTAAGTATCTTATGTACAAGGATTTTTAACAAATTTCTAAGATGTTAATTGCTCCCCCCCCCCCCCCAAAAAAAAAGAAAGAAAGAAAAGCAAATACTGAGCAAAGAATGTTAATCTAGTCTGCTAGCAAGTGTGCCTAAGCCTGGTCAGAAGGATGATAATCCACAACTTGAGCTTGGTTCTAGAGTCAGGTAAGACTAGTGAAGCTGTGGCCTAGTACAGGTCGTACACCGTTTGATATATGAGTGATACCATCTGTTGACTAAAAGATATATTGGGTTTATTAGCAAGATCCACCTGTTAAGAAATTAACCCACTCTGGACGGGTGGTACAGTACTGTACCTCTCATTCAAAAGCCCAGTGGCCGGGCGGCACAGTATTGTGCCAGCCATTCAATTGATTTAGGCCTAATAATTTGAACGCCCCGGCATTGTGACATTCAAGGCTAGAATTCCCCCGTCGTGGATGGGTTAAATAAAAGCATTTAAAAAGTAATGAAAATCAAAATTTAGGAGGATGGGAGAAGGATCTATTTAGTAATTCAGGATTAGGCTTAATGGGTGTAGCAATATTGTAATTGTGTTGGACTCTAGCATCTTAACCCATTAACGACGGGGCTGTTTTAGCTCCAAATGGTTGAAATGCTGGGATATTTCAAACGCGTAAGCCTAACGCCTCAGAATTTTCACCCGCATTGGCCATGGCCAAGCGCTATATGCCCAATCACCTGGTGTACCAGCCAGGAGGATAGCCATGACGAAATATCTCATCCCTGGTGGCTGACGCTGCCACCACTTGACACGTTACTTTTCACTTGTCATTAACGGGTTAAGGCCTAGTATTTTGCTGCAAGGTATTGAATGTCACAGAATTGTCTTTACTACTTCAATAATCAACTGTCTTCTAAAGATATAGTTATTGATTTACTCTCATCCATTTTTATAGCAGTAGTTTATTGTCTTATTGATATTATTATTCTAGAATGTTGACATTGTGTCACAAATAAACTGTTCAGTTAAGGAAACTGAAAGTCAAGGAGGTCTGCCAGTTATAGTTTTACATCTGACCTAAATTCCAATTGTCTCATCTTGATAATTCTTTTCCCAATAGCAGTGAAGGTGACAGTGGATAACAAAATTTGTAAATACTCAACAAACCTTTGATATTATGTACTATTATTGTAATCCCATTATAGTTGTGCTGTAATCATTCATATGTTGTATATTCTTTTGTATATTTTGTATGAATTGAGTTTATGTTATGCATGTGTATCATTTTTGCATGAACATAAATATCAAAATATGGAGGTAATTGTAAAGCAAATTAACTAAAGTTTTTTCTAATGCGAATGTACACTTATAACCAAAGTGGCTGTAAAGAGCCATAAAAATTCCTATATTGGAAATAAACTTATATAGTGGATTAATACAGCATCACATTCAGTTTTAGTCACAATATTTTAAATAAAAAAGTTTTAATGCAGTGTTTTGTATATCAGAGTAAAGAAGCATTGTACTTGTAGAATAATGTGTTTATGAAAAATGAAATCAGAGAAATGTAAAATTCTTCATTCTGAAATATAGTTCTCATTTCAAAACAGTTTTGGAAATAGTTCAGGTCACATAACTTGAAACAAAAAAAAGTGGTTGGTAGAAAGTAGACCTAAGATTAGTATTGCCTTATCAAGCATAGTAGCTTTACGTCTGAACACCTGTAAATGGCTGCAATATTTATCTGAAAGCTTTATGGGCTTAGTTACAGATGAAAAGAAAATAGATGGCTTACCCTCGGATAATTGGTGTCTTGTAAATACCCATATTTATAGACTTCATACTTCTACCACTACCTATTAAGATCATGAAATGCATATGCTGGAGGCTATGACTCACCCAGCAATTTTATACATAGTTGAGGAGAATAAGTTCTAAAGGATTTAATTTTTTCTCTATATTTTTTTATAAACTCAGCTGGAACTAGAAGTATAGGTACTAATTATACTATAAAAGATTTATTGATACAGTTATAATATAATAGTTATAATGAATAGAGAGACATGAAAACGAGAATATAATGGATTCTTCAAAAGAAAAAGAAAAAAGATCTGGGTGTAAACGTATAAACACAGTACTGTAAATATATCATCGGACGTCTTTTGTACTCACTTCATCCTGCATAGTTGGTGACCTGCTTAGATCTGCTTTTTGCCCACATAGATAGAAGGTGTGTCTGTAGGTGCTGAAATAGTAGTGATGTTTTGGGATATAGTGACCATATTTTTACGCAGTTAAACAACCCGTTAATTTTGGTGTATTTATCTTGTGTGTCGATCAGGTGCAATATCAGATTTTGGTTTTGTCTTTGTATTATTCTGATTGTTGTCTTGATTATTTTACTTATCCTGAATTATACTTGTATTTTGAATAATAGCCTCTTGCACTTGTAGCCATGTTTGACAGTGTTTAACATTCCTAAATAAAAGATTCTTGTGTACTTACAGAAAAAGATAAAAAAATGGCACATCTTAATCCACTTACACAGTATTCTGATAATTTGCAGCTAAAAGTTTTGTTTTCATATTTTGATTTGATATTTCAGTGAGGAACAAAAAGGAGTAGAAAACTTATTAGGGTAGGATTTAAGAGCATAAAGGTAAAGATATTTTTTACAGGAAGAAATATCTCTTTTTTTCTCTCTCTCTCTCTCTCTCTCTCTCTCTCTCTCTCTCTCTCTCTCTCTCTCTCTCTCCCTCTCTCTCTCTCTCTCTCTCTCTCTCTCTCTCTCTCTCTCTCTCTCTCTCTCTCTCTCTCTCTCTCTCTCTCTCTCTCTCTCTCTCTCTCTCTCTCTCTCTCTCTCTCTCTCTCTCTCTCTCTCTCTCTCTCTCTCTCTCTCTCTCTCTCTCTCTCTCCCCCCACATCCCCTACCCTCAACTCCCCTTTCCATTCCCTTTCCCTTCCCCCTCACTCTTCCCTCCCCCTCCCCCCTCCTCCTCTCTCCTCCTCTCTCCTCCTCTCTCTTCCTCTCTCTTCCCCTTCCCCCTCCCTTTCTCTCTCATATCCATAACGTTTTCTATTCTTTGGATAATATTGTACAGTACGATCTGCACATTGGTTGTTCTTGTATTTATCAGATACCATTTTTTGTGTTTGAAAAAAATCTGTAGACTTTATGAAATATCCCAAAGATTACTGGATGTAAACGCATGAATGCATGATTGTATTTTGATGTTTTGTTATTATCATTGTCTTTTATATATGTTAGTTTTCTGTGTATAGCATATGATAAGTCCACCTATGTTCATTAAAAAGACATGGTCCTGATTATTGTAATTGTGAACTCGCAATATGATTATTGTAACTGAACTTCCTTATTCAGATAGTAAGATTGTAGAATGTTTATTTAACTTTGTGAAACATTTTAATTGATGAGCCTTTTTTTTTTCATTTAAGCCATTCAAATGTATGTTGGTTTGTTATAAAATGTTACTGGTTATTTCTGAACTTTCTCTTTGGTAACAGTGTTATACATATATTTTTTTTTTGTTTTTGCTTTAAATGTTTTCACTTGAATCAAAAAAATATATATGTTGATGGGTTTATGCAAATTCTAACCTTTATTTAGTTTTTTGTGTTTGTGTTATTTGGTGTATAAGGTTAACCCACACTGGACGGGTGGTACAGTACTGTACCGCGCATTCAAAAGCCCAGTGGCCGGGCGGCACAGTGTTGTGCCAGCCATTCAATTGATTTAGGCCTAATAATTCGAACGCCCCGGCATTGGGACATTCAAGGCTAGAATTCCCCCGTCGTGGATGGGTTAAATATGATTTGTAAATTCAGTCAAATTCACAAAATGTTGAATCTTTTTCCATTTATTTCACCAGTTAGTTTCCTTGTAAACCTCAGAATATGTTTGTTTTAAAGAAACAAAGATAATTACTTGAGAGTAGAGAGCACTCCTCTTTGAAAGATGAAACTTTTTATCATAAATTCATCTAGAATATCAACTCAACCTCCAAGTTGATCCTACAAAACAGAGTTCTCCTTGTACACAAGATGGAGGATTATTTAAATTCTTTCAAAACCATATTTCGTTAATGTAATGTAATCCAGATATTTGTATATGTCTTAAATGCATGATATTATATAAAAGCAAAATGAGAAATGTCTTTTGAGCAGGGGTGGGGATACCTACATCCAAAAGTAACAGATTATTGTGTTTTTGAAGGGAAGAAGCAAAATATCTAATTTTTGTAGAACTTTTTATTGATAAGTTAATCTGTTACATAGGCATTTAGTGATTAGTGTTTACCAGCCAGGATTGTGAAGGTAATTGGACTGTTGATGTGCTTATTGTTTGCAATACATATACTGATTTATAGAGATGGGAAGTGTTACTCGTACTTTGTTACTGAAAAACTTGTTCTCAACTTACCAAACTGTATACCAAAAGCACCACTTACTGCAACTGCTTGGAAAAGAGCTCCAAAACAGATGTGGGCACCTCTAGTGGTATTAGTAAAGATAACAGTGGCAGTCCAGTGACCCGATAAAAAAGTACTGGGAGAGCTATCTTTATTTGTTTTTCGTTATTATGATTATTTTTATAACGATGATAATAAAAGATAAAACAATGTAGTTCCAGAGCCTACCTGTGAGCAGCCGTAGTGCCACTCCTGGGAATGCAGACAGAGTAGAGCCAATTTTTAAGAATCAAAGTTCTCCTGCTGATTTGAGCTCTCTTTCAAGTGCAAGAAATAGCCTTTTTTTTTTTTTTTTTTTTTTTTTTTTTTTTTTTTTTTTTTTTTTTTTTTTTTTTTTTTTTTTTAACCTTATTTGCAAATCACTCTTTGTTTACTAGAGAAACACTATTACTCCTGGAAGGAATAGTCATAATTTTATTGTGAAGTTGTTCAGACTGATTTTGAATTATGTTCAGTGTCAGAAGATCAAATGCTTTCGTGTATTTTTATTATGTAGCATTATTAGAATACTGTAATATTTTATTGTAATAAAATCAGTAATATACTAGTCATTAACTAGGAAATTTTCTTTTACTGCTCCTCATTACCCATTTGAGTGTCTTTTCCTGTAAACAATCGTTTTGTAATTAATGGAAATACCTTGAGCTTTTATAATGATATTCCCAAGTGTAATGGATATTACATAACTAAATGATTGTTGATTTTTTTTCTTTTTGCAATAACAACATTGCAGCTTTAGGCATAGAGTCCTCAGATTTTACAAGAACATAGATTGCAAAGCATATTATGCTGATCAATAGAACTGACAAAACTTTTAGGTTCTGATATATTTTCTTTCAGGATATTCTGAGATATTTTGTAATTAATACCTAAAACTCTTTAAATATATAGCTCTGCAAGCAAAGGTCAGTGTCCCAACTTTGTGTGTTTCTTCACTTCACAATTTATCTGGATTCAACAGGTGAATAGAATATTTGGGGACATAATTATACTTTAAAGGGACGTTTCCAAAGTCGCAGTCAGTGGCTGGCTCTGGAGGTGGAAGCTAGCACTTTTTTCGTAATCATTGTAAAGGATGCTTTTAATTTAAGTAAAAGTATTCAATCTCAGAATGCAGTCTTGAACTCAAACATTGTTAAATATTGCTTCTAAAGTAGAGTATTTCCAGTCAGTGTCATTAGAGAAATGAACACAAGTATAATCCTACAAAAGAACCATTAGCCTTGTCATAAAAGAGCTTAAAATAATTGGGCATTAGATACTAAGGATAAGGAGAAGCCAGATGTGAGGAGCAGATGCTTCGCCGGGCTTATATGCATTGAGGTGAACCCGCCTGTATCAGCGTGTGCCGACTCGTGAGACAGATGGGTAAGGAGCTTGGTCTTTACCCACCATACTGTCCAGACACAGTGTGTGTGTATATATATATGTATATATATGTGTGTGTGTGTGTGTGTGTGTGTGTGTGTGTGTGTGTGTGTGTGTGTGTGTGTGTGTGTGTGTGTGTGTGTGTGT
>BOPN01004235.1:52500-57080 GCA_017312705.2 Penaeus japonicus | reverse complement strand
GTGTGTGTGTGTGTGAGAGAGAGAGAGAGAGAGAGAGAGAGAGAGAGAGAGAGAAAGAGAGCATATTAAATCAAATCACATACTAATATCGAGACATGTTATAAAGTATAGCAGTTCGTTGTTTTCCATTCTTTCGACTCCTAACCTGTTCATATGTTAATTTTCTCATACGTCCACATGATTATATGCGCACTTGTCTTCTCATATTGAATAGTCTCTGCACCATGTAAGGAATGTATAAGGAATAATACTCTTACTGGGATATATAATGATTTATTTTGAATATGAATAATAGTCACGAAGAACGCATATACGAATAAATAAAAAAAAGATAATCTAATATTTTTCTTGCTGGCCGCCGCCGCTTGCTTCGTTCGAATCAAAAGTTCCGTTCGTATATGCGCTCTCCTTCTCAAGGTTCTGCTTCAAGTTATCCTCGGGCTTGTCCCCATCTTGAAGGGTCTTCTCTATAAACGCATGGCTCGGCAAAGCGCCTCTTTTCTCTGTGGGCGTGAAAACAGGAGTGGGTTGAGGTGTAGGCGTGTGGGCGGTCGGGTAGGGCGCCGGGCCGATCAGAGACAGGAGCACCGGGAGGAACACGAGGCCGTGGTAGAGGCCGTAGAGACACACAGCGAAGAATACCTGGGGGAGAGAAGGCTTTGCTTTTGCTTTTACATATTCTGTATATCATAAATATACATATATATATATATATATATATACATATATATATATATATATATATATATATATATATATATATATATTGGTATAACGCACGCACGGAGTCACACACTCACACGTATACGCTCTCATCAGTGCCTGATACATATTGTGTTCAGGTATAGAAATGGTTGGTTGTATAACGCAAAAATGCAATCAGTTGTTTAACTTTTTAAATATACTTTGAATAAATTATAATATTATCATGGAATCTTTATCGTTGGAAGTTTGCACCCTTCCTCTGGTTGATATATGTTCTAAGTGTTGAGAATTAAATAAATTCTTGGATAGTCATATCTAATTTTGAATTTTCAAATCGTCTTCCCCCCCCCCCCTACACAAACTGGGTAAAAGTATGCTGAAATATTTATCGGGCGCCATGGCTAATCACAACATCGGAAAGTTATATTTGATTACGAGCCTAAACCGAAATGTCCCTTTGATGCGGCTTACCTTAAAAAATGTCAGAAAGACATGAGACGACGAGTTTGACAAGAAGACAAAGGAGAGGAAGGTGCTGAATCCTCCGTTGAGGACAGCAGGTCCTATCCTGCCGACGGTGGCCCTGGCCCGCTCGTCCCGCGTGCCGGTGTGCGTCATGAAGGTGTGGCCCACGTGCGCTGCATAGTCCACGCACAACCCAATGGCCAGAACCAAGTCAATGCAAGAGACGGTGTCGATGGTAAGGCCCCACCAGTGCATCAGCGCGCCGACGTCAATGAGCGTCAGGAACACACAGATTAGTACCATGAGACTGGTGGGGAAACTGGCGATGAGCAGAAGAGTCACCACAAACACGACTAAGAGGGCGAGTCCCATGTTCCTGTAGAGTTCCTCTTCGATGACCTGGTCCGTCTCCCACCCGGCGTAGGCTCTCGACCACGGGCGGACGTAACCTGTGAAATTTCCGTTTCGGACGATCGCCTTAACGTCCTCCATGGCATTGGACTTCTCTCGAGACGACTGAAGCAGTTTGTGTTTGTAGTTCATGCTCGAGGCGGTTACGGAAGGGGCTTTCTCGTGGCAAACCAGATCGGCCGAGAAGCGGAAATTCCTGCTTCTAAAGGGCGACCCACTCGGGGAGTGTAGAAACTGGGAGAGTTGGTCAAGGAATTCGTGTTCAGTCTGTCCCGGGTCAGGAACCTCAATGCCCTGTTTGCCCCAATACCTTTTGTATTCGGGATACCAGCTGTCAACCTCAGCCACGTATTCACTTTCCTTCAGCTGTTTGACAAGATTTTCAATTTTTGGCATTTCCTCTAATAAACTTACGTTTCCGAAATAAATGGTGCCTTCTTCCCCAGATGAGGGATAGTAGTATTTTTGTTTCATAAAGAACTTATAAAGGTAAGAATCTTGAGGCAGAAACCACACGGGATCAAACTCTTGACGCAGGTTCGACAGCCCCCACCCGGAAACCGCCAGAACTGCTGCTGTTACAACAATTACAACGATCTTCACGGGCAGCTTGAACAAAAACTTCGCATACACTTCGGTGAAAAACGTCTGGCACAGGTCTCGCTGGCTGCAGTCATTCGGGGTCCAGTTCTTTATTTTCCAACACCACAGAAACCCATGTCGAGAGTCTTCCAGTCGTCGCTGGTCGAGGGAAAGGCAGGCGACAAAAAATGTTGACTGGAAAAAATATATGGCAGCGATGCCAATAGCAGCATAAAGACAGAAGGACCTAAGGGCTGGCAACACGGTCGTGCTCCCTATAGCAAAGGCTACGAAATCGGTGACAGAAGTAACTGTGATGGAAACTCCAGCATGTCTCAGTGCGCAGCCAATCCTCTCGTGCAAGTCTTTAGTCTGCTCTTGTGGCGTGAGGTTATTCCATGCCTGCATGATGACAAACATGTCATCGATCCCAAGGCCAAGCAATAAGAAAGGCAGGATGCTGTTGACGGGGCCGTACGGGACGCCAAAGGCAGAGCAAAGGCCGTACGACACTCCGACCGCCAGTCCCACACAAGACAGACCGAGCAATGAGAGCACGGGCCTTTGCTCCACTAAATTGAATTTTCCAAGCATCACCACGACATAAATAAACACGATCCCGAACCCGACGCTCAGGTACTGCAGGTCCCCTTCGATATTCCCACTGCTGATGGTCCCAAAGCTGGAGGAAGCCATTAGATAAAAAGAAATGTTACTTGGTCGATCTGTCTCGTTCAAAACATTTTCGATAAACTGTTGTTCCCATTCGAAATTTGCGATGTCAACCTGCGACCCTGATCCGCCATCGTTCAGGTATTCCCCGAGTTCAATGGCTGTGCGGTTGACTTTGGTGAACCACATGTGACTCGCAGCTCGAGCCCTGACGATCAGTCCATCGGCGTCCCTCTCGATGCCTCCCAGGAACTTGGTGGCGTTCAAAGGAAACCCGAAAACGGCGCTCACGTCCGCGTAGTTGATCTCGTCAATGATCTCTTTTTGTGTCAGTGGTTCTATGTCCCTTCGATCGTAACCGAACACTTCCAAGAGGCCATTCTCCAGACACGATTGCTCCATATTCGACTGGAAATCGCAGTAGCCTTCCCGCGATAAGATTAAACTCCAGTCGAAATCATCCTCTTCCCCGTAATCATCTGTCTGTCTGATGAACCTCGATTCGCCTTGCAGGCCCGGGTGAGACTCGTCACCGACGTCCCTCTTGCGTCTCCCGAAGAGAGCTGCCGTCAGCGTCGGGACCTTCGCACAAACTTTTTCCCAAGAAACATCTCCCGCCGCAGTCCCGACCACGACCTCGTGTACTCGAAGCATTTCCAAGATGACCTGCTTATCTAGAACATTATCCGCCTCATATATCGCCATGTTGAGTCTGAGATCTGAGGGGAAGTTTTCCTCTTTCCAGTCCGTGATCTTCAGAAAATCGGAATTGGTCGGAGTCCAGAGCTTAAAGGGCCGTTCCTCCGTCGTAAACTTGGTTATCCCAATCGCACAGACTCCAGTCAACACCAAACACAAAAAGATGAAGACAAACGGCGCACGTGATATGGCCTTCCCGTAGCAATAGAAGGCATACTCCAAGAGCCCTATGATAGCACCGCTGATTCTGCTTAAGATCCCGAGCTTCTGAGTTGCAGCGACTGGAGGCGCATCGGCATTCCCCTCGGGAGCCACTCGGCTCGTGCTGCCCGACATGCTGAGCTTGCTTCCTGCCGACCGAACGAGTGGGAATCATTAGATTATACACTTAATGGCTTATGATACAAAACAGAAAATCACAACTCATAATTACAATATTTCGTAAAACAAGAGAATCATAATCTCTATTTGCCTGATATATAAAGTACGTAAACAGTTAATTTACATGTTACATACACACATGCGTACAAGATACCATATAATTTGCAAAACTTCTGTGCAATTAGAAACATGAAGAACCCTACGTCGTTGTCTCTCATTAAGAGGTAACTACATTATTATCATACCAAATCTAGCCCTGTCTGAAATATGGTACCCGTGTATATAAAATGATTATGTGGTACTTTCCTGTTTAATGATTAGTAGTTACAGATATTTGAAGTTATCGGAAATAAAGCAAATATTTTTTCGCCTATGTCTCAATGGAAATATATTTACGATGACCAAAGAAGGAGGGAAAATGTTTCGGTCTATGTGTCTTGGGTCCATTCTCCCCCAATTACAGAGGCATACTCACCTTCTTTTCGTGCGGCAAAAAGGCATGCAATCGGCCCTCTTACCGTTGTAATGAATCTACCTAGAAACGCATACTTACGTAAGGTCATTTGTACATTACGTAAGCACTACTTTCGATTTGAGTGAGCGTAAAAGCTCTCTCTTTGTAGCAGTAATGGTGTTTGTGTTGAGTACTCTTTGCCGATTTTTTT
>BOPN01004235.1:30000-42500 GCA_017312705.2 Penaeus japonicus | reverse complement strand
GATCCGAAATCCCCGAACGCCATGTAAGTCATGACGCCCGTCGTCAGGCCAAAGCTCCTGCGTCATGCATGTGATGACACCTGTACGCAATGAGTTAATTAGAGATAATCTACAGCTCATCTTGTTTTCTTATTTAGCTTTTTAGATTTCATTTCATTTTCCTTCTCCGAGTATAACAAAGAAATACAAAAAAGGGGTCTTTCTTTCCTAAAATTTTAAGCAAAACACAGTAAGCTACATGAAAGGACATTTATTTAGTTGGGTTTATATTCATACACATGCATGCAAGTACAAAATCATTCATGCATGCGAAAGTAAGTGCAGCCACTCAATTAACCAATTTGACTGCGCTTGGTCATTTCACAGCGCGCACGCCTAGTACCCCGGGCCATTTGTACGCAATTGCAGCGATCCCTATAGCATGAAGGCCAGACAAAGCAAAAATGTGACTTTGATGTCATCCGGCGGGTAGACCAGCCAAGCCATGACATGAACTTCACGTCATCCGTCGTTAAGGGGGTTAAAGCCAATGGGTTACGTGAAAGTGTGGGAGGAATGTCTGAAAACTCAGTAATCTCCATCCCCTTTTCTAACACACCAACCATTCCCAGGGAGTTCAGCTCAGTTCAGCTCAGGTAAGTGAGGTTTGTGACCCAACTTTCCCTTGGACCAAAAGGTCCTGCTATTGCTTTCATGTATTTATAGCTGACTCATCTGATCACCATTGCTGAAATTTATCGTGGAGGCCGGAGAGCCTCTAGGTTTTACCAGTCTAGCACCAGTGCTCGTGGAGCCTCGACGGAAGAAGCGTGTATATTTACACTCTAGTAAATAATGCTGCAATGTGACCTTTGGCGCACCGCAATGGTATCAATGTTCTACCATGTACATGGACAACCCAGACTTAGTCTGTGCATGATCACCTCAGCACCTCTTGACCAGCGCGGCCTGTCCGTGCAGAGAAATCAAGAGCCAAATCTGTCGGCCTCCTGCTGGGGGACATGATGGGTTTGCTTCGGGGCTGAACGGCTGGTGGTCTGTCTGACCTGTCGACACATTTCTGAAAGAGAGGTATGGTGGCTAAAACTCTCGCACCATGCCAGCCACTTCTCATGATCGTGTATGGTGGGCATTAAAGTCCCCCTTCCCCCCGGTAATAATGTGATCCTCGCTGACCAAGCCCCTGGTCCCTGATGTGTTCGGAGACACAAAGGGATGGTACCCGGAGAAACGGACCGAGTCTCCCGTTCGAGTCTCTTGGAGTATGACAATGGCAATGTTCCTCGCTTGTACGGAGAATGGCATGCTTAGTGAAAAAAACATTGATGTATCATTGTAGAACGGGGTATCCCAATCGGACGCATACATGATGGTGTCAATTGATATCTCGGAGTCTGATGTCTCAGGTCATGTGAACCCTGTCGGACCCATTAGTGTTCCCGAGGTGAGAGGTTCTCCGGAGAGGAGACCCTCTGGTTGCCTTGACCTTGATGGCCATTGGTTTTCTCTTGCCCTTCTTGGTCCGTCTATAGAGCATAGGTTTTGATGGGGTAGGTAGGGGGGTGTTATCCCTGGTCGGAGTGGGAGCCGGCTTCCCAACGGCGGCCGAGACAGCATGAGTCACTGTCCTCATGCTTTCCGCCTTCTCACTGGATTTCCCTCAAGCCGCAGCTACCGTCGCCGCTACCTTGGACAGCAAGAGCGTCAGATCCTTATGGTAAACGAGAAGGGGCTGATCTGCTCTAAGGGAGGCCTTTTTGATTTCGGACCCAACATATGGGTCCGAACATTATGAGCAGTCACTAGGGCTGGGAACTTCTTTTTGTTTAACATGTCAGGTGGAGTTGCCTGTTTGGGAAGAGAATCCCCTCCCCTTGAAGGAAAAGCTGACCTGTCCTTCCTCATCTGTCCCCAGACAGATGAGGAAGGACATACTCATCTGTCCCCCAAGTGGCTGCTTTTAAGCAGCCTCTTGAGGGCTGCCCCTTTTTTATTAGGCAGTTTAAACTCCAGGTGTGATGCCTCTTACCTCTGTTTTGTGCCCCTCCCTATTTGTCTTGAGGCATGCTTATGTGCAATGTGGCTTGCTACATATGTCGCACTTGGGGTTGGCTTTACAATAGGCCTGATGGTGCCCAAAACCGCTGGCACTTGAAGCACCGGAGTGGTTCTGCAACGTAAGTCCTAAGGCTGTGAGTGTCCCAGTTACCCTTCAAAGGGTCCCCCTTCAAAGTTAATAAAATCTACGTAATCGGAGTCTTCCCAGTCTACAGAAGGAATCCTCAACGACCAGGGGATGTGAGGGGAGCACATCCAGTTCGTAACCAACTGGAAAGCCAAGTAACACGATCTTCACTCTCCTGTCTTCTGGTGTCATTTCGGCGATGCTCCCCTTCCTTCCATCTGTGAACTCCTTCCTTTCCCTGAGAAGTGTCGAGGCGCCTTGACGTTTGGGGACAATCATCATTTCCCAATTTTTTAAGTCCTGATAGTCAACAGGACCATCTGCTGGGTCTGACTGGCCTTAGTATTCGGGTTTGGGAGGAACCCTGAATTGGATCCTTCGTTTCGGGGCTCCGAGTCCATCGCCGGCCGTTGAGGTTTGAGGTCGCAGAGAAGTCTTTTTAAAAAGCTACAAAACTCGGACCATCCTACGCTTCGCTTTTGGCACAAGCCACGGTTCCAGGGTGGCAGCAAAAGCCGTATGGGCTGAGTCGTGATTGTGGTGGAAGGTTAATTAGTTTGATTATCCATACACGCCCCCATCCACCATCGATTCCAACAACAGGAAGTTGAGTTTTAGAGAATACCCCTCTGACAGCCACATGGGTGATGAGAGAGGATATGCAGCCACAACATCATGCTGAAGGCCGTCGCGGGACCTGTGCGATGCCGGTGAGGCAGTGGCAGCTTAAAGCTACGGTCACCGTAGCTTTAACCCCTAACCTAACCCAGAAGATCAGCCGACTAACCTGACCGAGCCGGGACCGAAGGGACATGTTGCTAGCAGCAGGGCGTACTCGTGCACGGCATCGCTCAACCCCCCACCCCCGGAATCGACCAAGGGCAGGGCTCTTTCAACGGGAGGAAGAAGAGCCCCCACCCATGGCCGATCCGTCCGGGAAAAAGACTACAAGCCCCCACGCCATGACAAGATCTTTTCAGATAATGACCCTTGATACCTCTCACCCACTCTGACCATTTTCTCGTTCTTTTTTTCACCGTTGCTAATGTTTTGTGTATTTCGTTTTTTTTCTTTATATATTTTCTGTCACCCTCAGCTTGCTCCCAGTATGTTTAATTCTCACTGTCCTTCCCGTCGATTCCTGGATCTTACAGCTGGCAAATAGTGACTCACCTTATCAAAGGCTTATCGTTGAGGCATTTACTGCACGGAAACTATTGCAATCACTGTATTTACTGCAACTTTACAAATCCATTTTACTCCTTTCCGATCGCTGGATGATGTATTGCTTTTCTAATTCGAGTCTTTAAGAACTTTTATAAACATTTTGGTGATGCGACTCATTAGGATGATTGATCTAAGCATCCAGCACTCAATGAATAGCAGTGCTCCCCTTTTTGTGACATCTCTGAGCGAACATATATTGTGTTCCTCGGGGATGCTACATTACTACTGCAAAGAGTTTATTTCAACTGAGATTCTCTCTGGACCACAGGTTTTACTGCTTTATTAATACCTTGCAAGTTTATAATTGGTATTTTTTTGTCGAACTTCAGCACATCAGGTGATGTCCGTAGAAGAAAATACAAGCTTCAGATCAACCTTTTATTGTAGAGTTTGACCATAACAGAGCCGAGACTTAGGAGGTGACTCATCCCTTTTAAATAATATCACAATCCACTTAAAATATTGTAGGTTTGGGACTCTATCTATGCTCTCCAAAAAAAAAAAGAAATAATCTTAATAAATAACCATTTCTGTTTCATAATTTGAACACATCATTTTTGAAAATCCAATGTTCTTTTATGACTATCACATGAAATCATATATGTATTGAACTGAAACATAATGAAAGTAAAGTGAAATGCTAATTTTCTCAATCAACAATATCCTATTACTGCACACAACATTAGACCATTGAATTAGAACAAACCTCAATCCTTTACTCCATTTCCTAGTTGACATAATCCTTCCTTCTACAAAATATACACAAAAAGAGCATAAGATGAACTTTAGTTATACTGTAGGGAATTCATCGGGTAGGGCGGCGTCCACACCTTAGTGAAGGCGGCTCTGTCAAGGTCATCCCGGATAATGAGATACTGGGGTGGTGGTGGTAGGGGTGACAGTGTTCCTGATATTTACAAGTCACCCTGCCAAAAGCGCAGCAGGGTGACTTGATGTGGACCACCTGGAGACTGTCAAAGTCATATTGCAGTCTTTTAAGGTAACATAAAAGTTTTTGAGAGAGGAGAGCTATGAATACATCTATTACCACAGCACAAAACGACCCTAAAGAAAACAAGAGTACTTAACTTTGTTCCAGTTCTTAGACATTATTAACACTAAACATGTTTGATTGTAACCATCAATAAAGAAATCATATTTTTCTAACATGTCATGAAAGGGTTATGTATACATTACATATCTGTTTTCCAGTTCATATAAACAAAAGAGGTATCATATCAAATTTGTTGAACATCAAATGTATAACAAAAATTAATCATGTAACCTTATTCACTTTTGACCATTTTGACTCCTTACACTGAAAATTTTGTTGAATTTACTATAAGTCTTATTTGTGTGTATATCCAATTAAGTACTAACATTATTATGCACGAATCCTATGCTACACAATACTCTAATGAGTCTCAGTATTGAAATAAACAAAAGTGTACAGGTTCATGGTTGTACCTTATTTTAACGTATGCTGGTGATTTAGTTAGAAGTTGAAAACAATGACAAAACAAAATATCTACAAAGCATACATTAATTTGTGGTAATTTCCACTAAATATTCTTAAATAGATAAAGACAGTGGGGCCTTGCAAAGTACAACATACATTTTATATAATGAGGGACTATCAAAGTTAATAGGTAGATCTAATGGTTTCCCTCAAGGTAACAATACCTTTTTAACATCTTCATAAACAGCAAATAGACACACTGGATTTACCACCATAAGGAATATAGATAACCGCTGAATCTCTGCGTCCAACACTGAAGAAATTATCTTATACAATTTTCTTGTTCATATATGAAAAATAATGTGGGAGGAGTAGTCCTTTTACATATCTATAAAAATCTCAAACATTTCCAAGTAAAATATTGAGAGCACAAAACGTCATACATATTGTACCTTGAAAAGGGTGAAGAACATTTGTATAAAAAAGACAATAATAATAATAATAATAATAATAACAATAACACTACTACAGTAAAATAGTGACAATTCTCACTTACTGTGTACCCAAGACCAGGAACATAACCACCACCATCACACCCCGAGAATCCTCAAATATTCTAAATGAATAGACATGAAGACAACAGCGAAGTCAAAAAATACTGAAGCATCTAAACACTTTAATTCTAAATTGCAAGCAAAAAATTTAAATGTTCTTTCAATTAAGACATTGCAATACAGGTCACCAAAAAGCAATATTTTGATCAAGCACATTCACTAAATATACTTACCTTTACTTAGAAGGAAAAAATTACAAAGCTAAAGTTGAACCATTAACCACATGAGGGAAATAAGAAAGTGAAACATCATTAAAAAAAAAAAGGTCACACATTTGCAATGAGGCTACAACCACTACACCGGCCCTTTGTGACTTTCAAGGGGCTGCCATAGCCGTTGTAGTTACATCATAAATAATGGGAACCTCATTGTTCTGTGACCTGACCTGTCATTACCAGCTTTGAACCACATTCTAATAAGGTTCCATTTCCATTAACATTGGAGGACAGAGAACCTTATGTAACTCATGGCAATACACAGAACAGTAGGTCATGTCACATTTCTCAGCTAAAGTTAGCTGAAATCCTGATGGTGTGGTTAAGTAAAAATCCCATCACGCTTTAATAAATCACAAGAGAACATATATCATGTACTTTACAAAAATCATCACAAAATAAGTATTTGCTTATATTCCATAGTGATTAAAACAGCTTTCATCAACTGGCTTAGGGTGCAAAAAGATCTACATGTTTTTTGTTTCAGTCAAAGATAACGTCCTTATTAAGGAATCAAAAAGGATAATACTATCATATCACTTGCTTGTGAAGAAATTGGCACAAAAATACCTGGTCAAACTGAATTATAGAGAATAAAACAAACGAACATGTACTACTGGGGCGTGCTTGTTATTTAGATCTCGAATTCTACATAGTCCTTGAAGCTTCTAATTGGCTAAGCCATACTGTTTAGCCAATTAGCATAGTCAAGGTTTATGCAGAAGTCCAGATTGCTAAAGGCCAAGACGCATTTCATTTTGTCCCGTCGCATTGCCACTTATTTAGCCATAGAGTGGGGTTAGATCTCAGTCCATCTACCCTACAGCTGTAAGCATTTTGCCATTCACTTGACCACACCACCAGAAAGTTACTCGAGCCACAGCTCATAGTCCACTCAGGCAGTATTTTCCGTTGTCTTCATATGTGTTCATAATTGTAATCAGTCGCACTCACGGCATCATCATCACAGCATGAGAGTGTTAACCGCCACAGTTGTCAACCCCTCTGTCATCACAAGCGAAAATTTATGTCCTGTGTGGAGTTACAAATTCAAGCTCGGGACAACTATTGGGTTTGGGTTATATAACACATCCTACAGTTCATAAACACATACTAAAGGGGTTTGGCGAATAACACTATCCTGCCCCAAATCCTTATATCTGGTTCTGTTGGGGGTCAGAGAGCTTAGAGTGGTATTGCTCAAGAAATGAGGTAATGGATTATTAAAACATCACTTTAACTGCAGGAAAGGAAACACTTGAGCAATTCGTTTCTTAAGACAATCTGCTGAAGCAGCAAGTTTCTGCTTAGATAAAAGTGTCTGTTTTATAATCCAGCCTATGGTGTAGCTACCACATATGCAGAGAGGCATTTACAAATATAATAACCCCATAAGAGCAGGTCAGTATTGTTATCAATGGGGGGGCATAACAATTACATCTATACCATTGTGGCCACTTTGTGAGCTCATTCACTGCCTATCTTCACTGACATTACATGGCTCCACAGCATATTTGTACCATCAAAGTACTTGATCATCTCGGCAAACCCTGATCACCTTCTACAATTACACAGCTCGCATCATTTGGTTAAAGCAGAGGCCATAGAGGACAAGTAATAAAGCGCTCTTACCTTAAAGGGACATGCAGAACAGTAAGTCATTACTCAAAAGATTTTGCAGCCAAACCTTACATCTTTTGAAGGTATTACTTATCATAGCTATTAGTTTTCTTTGACAGGACCAAATAGAGCTGCTACAAATGGAAATCTTTCAGCAAAAATAAGAAACAGTCGACTATTCTCTTAGTCCTCCACATCAAATGATATCCTAGAAGTAATTATAAAAGTAATCGCAAGTATTCGTGAAGTTAATAAGCATCTAAACTCCTACAAGTTCAGGTAGTAAGAGAACTTCAGGGCTGGGATGAAAAAGTTTTAAATAGTCTATGGTTGGTATGTCAGTATTAATGGGAAAAACACCCTGCCTTATAAGGATCTATTCACACTAATTTTTCTGTCAAGTCTGATGTTAATGACTGTACTTAATCCTGGAAAATTCCTTGCTATGACTAGAAGCAGAAGTGATACTTACTTAAGGGTGACTTAATCAAAACAAAACAGATATTTTCAAAGATGAACAAGGGTTGGATGTGCACCAATTATGAAGGCTGAAGCCTGAACTTAACACTAACACATCAAGTGCTGCTCTAATCAACTTAACAATGTCTCTACAAAACTAAGAATCACTTTTTCTTAATTTAGTCAAGCAAGGAAAACTTAACCATGAAGATTTCTGACAGCATAAACATCATAGACTGGGAAAAAGCTTTGTTTCAAGTAAGTCGTAGTTACTTTATTCAATGTCATATTTCTTGTTTTCTTGTGTTAATGCCACTCGTACTTATCAAAACAGTAAAAGCAAAAAAAACAAAGTCACGGGAGATAATCTGTGAATACAAGAAGAGAAGGTCGTAAGCTTAAGGAATGACTAAATTTGTCTCAAATGTTACGACATGACATGAATGTTACCACAATGACATGCAGTACTCATTGCACTGTGACTAAATATACAATATCTCTCTATGGGAGGCAGCTCTTGTACACAACCATCCTAAGATTACATGAGTGTAGGAGGGAGGGCAGGAGAGGGTGGATAAGTCTCCTCCCTCCCTTCCACACTCCACCCCAACAGTGGCACCAGATAACCAGCATCGCACACTAAGTCTGCAGGAGGTTTCATACATTTCTTGTAGGTAATCAATTTGTTGAAAAGGGAAATTGAGCCTTAGCACAGATAAAGCTAAAGCTCAGTATCACCTAGTATCACTGTTTGCCATACAGTTTCACTTAACATTGGGACATGGTAATCTCTCTTTTTCTTCCGTATAAAGAATTCTAATCTCTTAGGTTATGCTTAATGAAATAGATAAGATTATAAAAAGATAAAATACGGAGGAGGAAGACAGAATATACGGCGAGATCGGCAGTTGTGAGATTAAAAGTGCTCGCATATATTATCTCGCAACATAAAATATTAGATAAGAAGCCCTAGAGAAGGCTTTACAAAAGGCTCAGAAGTACAGATCAAGCCGTGTATATATATGTATATATATAAAAGCAAATATATATATATATATATATATTTATATAATCGATAATGTGTATCAATATTCCGATAGTCATATCACTGTGATGTAAAAGGGTTACATGAAAGTGCAGAGGAAGATTGCATCAACCAACATGACAGTAAGGCTGAAATCCTAGTACCCATTGCAGGACTTCTAGCTTTATAGCAAATTTGTTTCTGCTTTTACACAGCTGCCATGATGTGACATAGCACGTACACATATGAGGAGGTCTTAAGAATTCTTGAAACCTGTGACTCCCTTGTTCATCAAAATCTGGCATTTCATGCAACATTAGTTTCAAGAATAGTTATTACAATCTTCACATGTGGACATTAATCAATTTGGTGCATCTACCCAAGTACAGAGGAAAAATGAGCCAAATTGACAATTAACGTCAACATCAGCTGCATCTTCAGCAGTACAAGTCGGGTTGATATTATCCTCCTGCTGATCATTGGTTGGATTTTCATTCTTGCTTGGCTGCTGTGACTGTGTCCAGGCCCATCTTCGCTAGTGCTCGCAGAGCTGTCAAGCAAGCCTGTAACAAGAGTCAGTCTTATTAACAATTTTACAAGACTTCAAGTTCAACGTTGGACACACTAGTACCATTCTTCATTATGAGATATAATCTTTATAATCATCTTTTAATCTATCTTTTCTAAAATAATGATAGTAAGAGACATATCCACATATCAAGAAGCACAAATTAATGAAATATTTTTTTCGTCAAAAGACCTACAGCCAACATTACTACCATTAGAAACAAAAAACTGAAAAGGAAGCAAACAGAATTCTATGTTAAACTCAACTTGAACAACCATTCAAAATTGCAATTATGACCATTTCAGAGTCATTTACTGTATTCCACCTCATCACTGAAAAAAAAATCAAGTATATAAGTCATCATGCAACATCCAAACAAGACTCACCTGATCATGTGAATCATCAATTGTAGGGCCTGCACCATGAGATACATGAGGGGGGCTGGTGGTCAGTGAGACCAGACTCAGATACTCACTCTTGTTGCCCTGAAATAATGAAGTGTATTAACACATACAGATACCATCTTTTCTGATTTTAACACTGAAAGTGAAGGAGGTAGGTATTACTCAGGAACCACCTTTGTCATTAACCCATTCATACTGGCTGATGACCTATCACGTCATCGTAATATTTCACTCCTTCCAGGTGACATTCCAGAATGTCATGATTTCTCCCTCAGGTATGAATGGGTTCATTAGGTTCATCAGAGCAAGACTTACTCTCTCCCTCAGTAACCTATTTGATACTCTTTTTGTAACACCAGCTGATTTTAAGCTCATTTTGAAAGAGAAGCATTTCTTTTTATGCTGATATTAGAAAGAAAATTACCATACATGAAAATGAAATGCAAAAACAGTGATTTGTGGTTACTCTGGATGATGACTAAATCTGTCATAAATACATAAGGTCGGATTTCTTTGATGATGTCATCTAAACTACATGAAAGGGTCAAATAAATGTCAAAGACTTATAAAGCATTTTCTATTAATAAATCTGAAAAAAGTTCTGATATATTACCTTTGGAAAATCAGTAAACTGCACTTGCAAGCCCAAAATCTGTGCCAAATACATCAGCTGATCCTTTGGCCGTACAGCTTGGGTTGATGGCACAGTCTGATTCTGAAGAAAACGGAAATCATATTAATCCATAACTAACTGCTACCAACTATTTTTTTCAAATATTCAGATTAATGCATACAAAAATGAAAACAAGAAAAATAATAACAATAAATGAATAACAAATAACTTTTCAGTTAAAAAAAAAATCAATTTTCTAGCCTAGCCAAAGATTTTTCTCTCATTACCTGATTAACCATGGACTGCTGTTGCTGCTGTTGTTGCTGCTGCTGTTGTGGTGCCTGTGGTTGAGGTACCTGCTGTTGTGGAGGAGGCTGTGGTTGCTGCTGCTGTTGCTGAGAAGTTGCCATTGGCTGTTGCTGCTGCTGTTGTTGTGGTGGTTGCATAGGTGGCTGCTGTTGATTTGAGGGAGGGGGTCCCTGTCAGAACACAGCTGAATTAATCATACTGATTACATTGAATGGGCTTGAGCAACTAATGGCCATATATCCCTAGTCCTTTGCCACTGGTCCTCGTACCAGTATGACTGATGTAAGGTGAAACAGACAATGATGCTGTCATAATACTTTCAATTTTTGTACACTTTCCTTCATCAAGCACCCAGCAGATGAAGGACATGGCAATTGTTGCAAAAATATTTTGTAAAATACTTAAAGGCAAAACAAAAACAATGTGACCCAGGAAGCAACAATGTGAAGATGACTGCTAAGACCACAGAGCGGAAATGACTAGGGATATGGCTGTAAATCCTAAAGCACTTATGGCTCCCTCAGGTACTGCCAAGACAAAAAAAAAAAAAAAAAAAATCTTTCTTTTCACTTATAATACAGTTAACATCTAAAATAACTACAGCTATATTTTTAATTTTGTGCCATCAAAAGAGACAGAGCTGCACTAATAGAGACAGAAAAAAGAGAGCAACAATGAACATGCTTACCTGTGGTGGTCCCTGTGGGCCAGTTGGTGGGTTCTGTTTTACCATTGCTTCTGCTGTTGGAGAATTTCCTGATTTCAACAGTTCCTTTGCTATTGTTGCCGTTGCTTGCATGTTCACCATGGGACCAACACTGACCATACCCATACCTAAATCAGCAGAAAATGAATGAATTCTTGGAATTTCTATAGTACATTCCTTAACAACTGCCGTGAACAGATAAAAAATTAGAAGCACAAATATCAAAATTATTGTTTCTATCATCTATTTTTTATTCTACTGACAAGTTTCTTAGTCTAGAATTTCTGGCTGGATTAATTGGAGTTGACTGACTTCTGTAGACATGTAAACATATTTTTCACCCAAGAGTGTTGTACACTTATCTTGAATAGATGGCAAAAAAAAAAAGCTTACCTTGTGGCTGAACCTGCTGGAATCCATGAAGAGCTGAGCCATCTGGCATCATGATGAGTCCTGGAACTAGCTGACGTCCTCCACCTACCGCAGGCCCTCCCATGTGGTTGACATTATTCACACCACCAACAACAGCGGAATCTGATCCTCTAGTCTCTCCGCCATCTTCAAGGAATGTCACCTTCAAAGGTACAAAAGATATATATATGTATATATA
Organism: Penaeus japonicus; assembly: GCA_017312705.2. NCBI lineage: Eukaryota > Metazoa > Arthropoda > Malacostraca > Decapoda > Penaeidae > Penaeus > Penaeus japonicus. The sequence goes on along the minus strand of BOPN01004235.1, from coordinate 30,487 downwards.
TATGTATATATATGTATATATATATATATATATATATATATATATATATATATATATATATATATATATATATATATAAAATAAAATTAATGTTTAAAAATGGAATTGGTATCTTCACTAGGTTCATTCATTTGGTAGAACCTTTATAACCAAATACATACAGTTTCAAGTGCCAACCTTTATTTTCCAAAAACTACCACAAAAAGTCATAAAAAGATACTGAAAGATCTTTTAGAAACCCATTTCCACATTAGATTCATTAGCTTCCTTCTCTTTGGCATTTCATTAATTAGCAAATATTTCCAACTTTTTATAAGACACTAATATGTTCACACCAGTACAGCATTGCAGAAACTAATATCTAACATGAAAAGCATCCGTGCCTTTGTAAGAAATGGCTGATTACAGAAACACCAAATCTTTTTGCTAATTCGGTTACTATCAGCTGCTACTCACCTTCCTAGTTTTATCAGGGTCGGAGTGAGCA
>BOPN01004235.1:12500-20000 GCA_017312705.2 Penaeus japonicus | reverse complement strand
ACTTTACTTGTTTTGATAAATAAAAGAATATTTCTTGCATACTATCAGTTAAGGCTATCAGATCACAAAATGATATTGCCTTTTGACACAAAATCAGGCATGAAACAATTGCTCAGTCACTCTCCTTTACTTACTCGACGGATTACATTCAATCTAGGCGTTGGGGTCCTACCTTGTTATATCTGGCGAGCTCATTAATAAGACACATTGGGGTCTTCTCTTTACTCGAAGTTGAAGGATCAGTATTAGAGAGGCACATTGAGTTGCTCATTGAAGAGGAATTTGTTGGAGATGATCCACCCACACTAACACCAACACCACTGCTTGTTGGAGTCATTCCTACCACTACACCACCATTGCCAACAATATCTTGTGGTTGTGGTTGTTGCTGATGCTGCTGTGGTGGCTGTTGCTGCTGTTGCTGTTGTGGTGGCTGCTGGTGTGGTTGATGTTGCATTGTCTGAGCCATTGGTTGGTGTTGTACCTACAAGGTCAAGAGGTTTGAATTATCAGTCGAAGTTTGTGAGATGTATACCATTTCCTAATATAGTATTTTTCTAATTTTGCTAACAAGAACATCAATTCCACGCAAGAAAAGTGGGAAGTTATCATGAATGAAAAGCACAACACCTAAAACAGGGATCACACATGAAAAACAAGTTAATATAACCAATGACTTCCTTACTTGTGTATGAAGTGGTGGTGGAGGTTGCTGCTGCTGTTGCTGCTGCTGCTGTTGTTGCTGTTGCTGCTGTTGTTGTTGCTGTTGCTGCTGCTGATGACTACTGTTTGGAGAGGCTCCCATGCCCCCAGGCCCTCCACTACTCATGCCACTCATCTGGTAACGTGTGACCCGTATAAAAATTGGATTGATCAAATGTGTCCATAAAGCAACATAAATAGTTTCACAATCTTCAAATAGTTATATATATATATTTATATAGAGCACACAAGAGATGAAACTCATATTAAACAACAGACAACAAATCAGAGCATATCTATGTACAGAAGACATAGATAGGTCTCCTTACAAGCATTTAGCAAGTTACCTGGTGTGGTGCTGAGTGGTGCATGACAGTGTGTGGAGGGTGTGTCATGTGGGGAGGACCAGCGACTGCTGCTGCTTGTATGTGGGACTGAGGATGCGTTGGCCCACCATGATGTCCTCCATGCGGTCCACCATGCGGACCACTGTGCGGCCCACTACCGCTGTTGCTTGTGTGAGGTCCCATGTGAGGACCAGAGTGAGGGCCACCATGACTGTGTGGTCCTCCATGTGGGCCCCCATGTGGACCAGAATGTGGTCCACCATGTGGCCCACCATGCGGCCCCGAGTGAGGACCCGAATGTGGGCCAGAATGAGGACCAGAGTGCGGGCCAGAGTGATGAGGACCGTGGTGTGGGGCATGAGTTGGATGTGGGCCGTGATGAGGGGCCTGAGCAGGGTGATGGGCAGGGTGATACTGTGAGTGGGGAGGGCCCGTGTGTGGGGGAGGACCAGTTGGGGGAGGCTGGGGGGGCCCACTGGGGTGGTGTGGTGGGGGGCCAGGGTGATGTGGACCAGGAGGGCCATGATGGTGATGGGGGTGATGATGATGATGATATGGAGCATTGAGGGTGTGATGATCAGGACCAACACCAGAATCTGGGTGGCTCATAGCCTGCGTCATAACCGCCATCCCACCCGCTGGGGCCATCATGGGCGCCATGCTCACCAGACCTGCTGGCAGTATGGAAATTATGTATAAATTATATATAAAACTTATTACAAGTACATTCTTAGGCTAAAATCTACTTGATATTCAGTAACAACAAATTTTAATGTTCATTTCCTTCTCTTGGGTGAGGAAAAAAGTTTTTAAAGCTTTCCTTAATATGAAACTTACTAACCATACTAAATATTTAAGTATAAACCCAATTAATCAAATAATTCACTACAACCCTTTCAACAAGTTTCAGATTACAAGAACACCTGCAATAATAGACAGTGCAGACTGTAATAATTTAACAGACACATTTTTAAGAGAATAGCCAGCACAAGATATTTGATAAATGCCCACTGTTCTCTGGTATTTACCTACAGGGCTGTCATTATCAACAGCAGTAACAAGGCAATGAATACAGAAGTTTATTTTGCTGCAGTGCTATCGCTCTTGCCTCAACAGTGACAGCATCAAGAGATTAAACCTGCAGTTTCTTTGCCACAATGACATCACTTTTGCTTCGAATCAAAGAGTAACTTTACCTTGCATGGATACAGGTGGTGGTTGTGTCATGGAGACCATCATGGGAGGACGTTGTTGATGGGGGGGCACCAGACCAGGCTGAGCCATGCGCAATGGGACCTGCGCCATTCTGCAGAAGGGAAAAAATAACTTCATTGCTTTCAGAACCCTCAGGAATTATCTTTTATATTGGCATTACAATAACTTTCAGCAAAATATCTTTTTTGGCAGACAAAACTGAACACAAAGTCAGTGATGTAATGTATAATAGTATTTTCTAATCATTATTCACTAAGTAGTAAGACTGTGAATGGAAAGACTATCATGATGCATAAAACAACCAAATGTAGAAGATCAAGGTCAGCAAGATTACAATACAAGTGTTTATGTTCATATACATTATACTCATTGTGCAAGAAAAAAAAAATCATGTAATGATGACAAAAAAAAAAAAGTGATATTTCAAGGACTTCAACCCTCCATCTCTGGGCATTTTGAATATGATACTGACATCAGGCCTTTGCCATATAATAATAACTATATTAAATATGTATAAAAAAATGTACATGGGAAGCATATCTTATATTTTCTTTAAGATACAATGAACTTTAAATATAAATAAATAAATAAATAAATAAATAAATAAACAAATAAATAAATATATATATATATGTGTGTGTGTGTGTGTGTGTGTGTGTGTGTGTGTGTGTGTGTGTGTGTGTGTGTGTGTGTGTGTGTGTGTGTGTGTGTGTGTGTGTGTGTGTGTGTGTGTTATGTGAAAATAAATGTAAATGCAAAATGTATATATATATATATATATATATATATATATATATATATATATATATATATATATATATATATATATATATATATATGTATATGTATATATATGTATATGTATATGTATATGTATATGTATATATATATATATATATATATATATATATATATATATATATATATATATATATATATTATATATATATTATATATATCACTAACACTTCAAGTGTATCAACTATAATGGTCTTGAGGCCTTCTGTAATTTTTCCTATTGACAGAATTCCTCAGTCCTCTCGAATTATCTACCAACTCAACAGCCAATATTGTTAGTGATCCTAGTAACAATATGAATTGAATATGTACCTGTTTACCTGCCATTAGTAACCCTGGCCAAGTGCCTGACCAATGGCTAATGACTGATCTATGGTAACAGCTTTAGCTTATATTGTAATTTTCATGATCTTTTATAAAAACTATGGTGTGGTTTCTCTGTGTTTTTATAGTCTTGTTTTCTTCTCTTTTCTTTTCCCATAGCCTTCCTTATGCTCTCATACCTATAGGTGTCAAGATAGTGGTCAGCAGACAGAGATACAGAATAAAAAAATAAACATAAAATAAAATAAATGAACGGCAAATAAGTAGATCACGAACACAGCCATCACTAACAGTTGGAAAAGCCTTAACTACAAAAAGGACAAATGAACCGAAATTGAATATGAGTGATATAAAAAAAACCTGATTTATAGTATAATGAATCACTAATACAAAAAAAAAAAAAAAATGAAACACAAAATATATTGCTTATATTCTATCCAAATCTAATTGAAGTCCAATCTAACAATAATGCCGTGATAAGCATATACGATGGTATCTTTAGCTTCAGCAATCCAGCAAATGCTAATATTGCCTTCCCATATATATTCTGGCATGAATGAACTTGGACTAGTTCCTATTTTATGATAAATAGCCAGGGATGTCTACAGGTCCTATCTTAATATAATCTACATGTCAGAGATTTATTCAGCCTTTGGGGGCCTCGACAATCGGCTATTAGCCGACCTCGGTATGTTGGGAACATTCATCTATTTGGGTTCATTGTAGGACCGAGAATTGCATATAAGCCTGAGTGTGATCTCAGCATTACAAAAATGCCCGTAGCCTTTTCCATCTAAGTTTATGCAGAGCCCAATCTTAGCACTTTGGTTCTCATTCAATTCAACTATTAATTTTGAATTGAATATAAATATAGTATTAAAAGTATAATTCCGATCTGCGCCCTGTGCCCAGAATGGTGGTTAAATGAATGAATAAGCGTATTAATTAAAACAATTAATATATACATATATCAAATCCTCATTATCAAAAAATAAAAATAAAATTAAGTGAAAAAGTATTTCATGGTTTTCCCCATTGCAACAATGTCCCCTTAGTTAAATTGCTGTCCAGTTCCAATTCCTTTGCCAATAAATGTAAGTGACAATCATAGAGATACAATGAGGAATCACATGCATTTTTCTCTTTCAATTGCACATGATAATAAGGTTTTAATAGGGCTACTGTTAGGAGGGTGCCACTTAGTTAATTATTTGAATACCAAAATAACAATCATTTTTATTTTAGAGTGCTTGGCCATTATGCCATGACTTGTCTATTCATCCAGCAATTACAAACCCTTCCCGATTTAAAAATTTGATCCTGGTGACAAAATCTTGATACAAATAAACAAACTACCACTACCTGTCAAGGACTGTCTTCTGGGTCTGGAACGTGACAGCCACGGCGGTTCTAATGAATGATATGACACAGAACAGAGCTCAATTGCAACAAAATCAACCAAGACACCAAATACAACGCGGTAAACAAACATCCATCAAAATCCCTCCCATTCAAGATCAAACAAGCTTTCTCTGCCTTGAGGACGTTTGGCAAACCGAGTGCCCTCGAGAGACCAAACCTCCTTAACAGAACTACAACAGAACTTAACAGAAATGCCATTACACAAGTCTAAGAGCCTCCTGACATAAGAAAAACGTCGGGTAGGTGTTAGTCCTTGCATCAGCTGAGCGGTTATTTGTCAGCCTCACATGCAGACGACAAGTGGAGTCCACTCACTCCAGTCCCCTTTTGCGGACTCACCTTAATGTTCTTGGCCTCTCACTTCACGTCAACCCAGAGAGTTAGAGTTGTACTTAAGGTTGAGATGAAATCAGAGGCGGAGGGAGCGATAATAGTTGGTGAAACGTATGGCAAAGAGAGACAGTATCCTACAAACTAGTGTGCGGCCATGCTGATGTGCGGAGCTGACAACATAGAGGGGGAGCTGACAACACTGTGGGGGGAACTGACAACACTGGCCGCGTTCACAAACCCCGCCTTTCCGCGAGATGTTATATGCTTCGCTCTCGTAAAAGACTCTCTTTATCGACACAAAACGGTATCATGAGTTTTATCTCCTCAGAGGCATCCATCTATTATCACTCCTTTTGAATTGAAGAGAGAATATCCAGTCTGAGAAAACGCGTATCTGGAATATTCCTTTGAGAGGCGGAATTCCAAGGCCTATGTAGGCGCCATATCCGAATCAGAGTGTTTGTGAACACGGCCCAATTATTGCAAGGGAAGTTGCTCAGCCGCGTGTCCATGAATTATATATAGCTGTCTACTTATTTGATAATTCATGTGTACTAAGGAAATGAAAGATAGTCATATATATATATATATATATATATATATATATATATATATATATATATATATATATACATATATATATATACTTATATGTCAAGCTATATATAAAACATTAGCAATCAGACAAGACTGAAATCCATTGCAATATGGGGGATGCAACGACATCAATATTTCTTGCCTGAAGTAAACCGACAAAATATCAATGACAATGATTAATCACCATCAGTAACATCTAACTTCATCCACAGGTCTTGCAGATCTTCCATAATGTCTTGATCTATTTGGCCAATAATGCAATTAGTAACACGGAAAATACATCAATGCATTATTTATCATATTGTTGCTGTCAGGTGGCTGTTTAGAAGATGCTGTGACTCATAAACAATACAATTAATGATAATACCACATAATGATGACGATATTAATAAAGAATTTAATGGTGATGATAATAAGATTGATAACTATGTTGACATAATATTTGTTATCTTTATTATTTCAGTGGTATCATTATCATTATTCTTACCATTGTTGTTGTCACGATTATTATCATTATTAGCATTATCAATAACAGTATTGTATAATTGTTATCATTATTATTGTCATCATTACTACTAATATTACTATTATTAGTTCTATTATTATCATGATCATCATCAGTATTGTTATCATTATTATCACTGTCATTATCATATTTTTTGTTATTACCATTATCATAATTATTATTATCATTGTAATAATTAATACTGTCATTATTAGTATTGCTATTATCAGTAATATTATCATTATGACCATCATTATTATTATTATCATCGTTATCATTATCATCATTATTATCATCGTTATTATTATCATTATTTTACTATAATAGCTATCCCTATTATCAGTGTTATTATGAGTACTATATTTTACTATTATTATCATCAGTGTTATAATTATTATGATAATGAATATTATCATAATTATTATTATTATCGATGTTCATTATTATCATAGTTATAACCATGATTATCATTATGATTATTATCATTAACAACATTATCATCAAATGCCAAAAACAATAGAAGTAATAGATGTGATGAAGATGGAATAGTGATGAGGATAATAATAACAATATAACAATGATGATAATAGGACGGATAGAAATAGGAACATTAATAGTAACGATGATGATAATAACAAGAATAATTATAAAAATTATACTAAAAATAATCTTCAGAGCAATGCTGAGACCGGCACAGCTTTGAGGGTAAATAGATTCCCTCGTCGTTACAGGTTCAGAATCAATAGCACGCGCCAGACACTGATGGGAATTTTTTCCTTCGTCGTTTTTGGCTGGATGACTTTATGGCCAGGAAGGATATTCAGGATGTGCTTATTCAAACGCATATTGTGGGCAAGTTTGCACGCACTCACATACACATACACTGGTATTTATATATATAAATATATATATATATATATATATATATATATATTTATATATAAATGTACATATATACATATATATATACATATACACTCATATATATATGTATATATATATATATATATACATAATGGATATATATATATATATATATATATATATATATTGTCACAAATCAATTATTTGTAATTATTTGATATGTAGACTTTTTGTATATGTATGTTTTCCATGTATTATCCATAATTAAAGCAAGTTAATCATATTGAACATGAAAAGAATGAAATGAGTTTCTTATATCTAATTATCATCGATACGTTCAACACAATGTCAATACCATTTGCACCTACGCGACTTCTGATGACAAACAGAAGT
>BOPN01004234.1:130000-131349 GCA_017312705.2 Penaeus japonicus | reverse complement strand
ACAGCATCACAGCATCCGAGCACCTCCAGCCCTATCACAGCATCACAGCATCCGAGCACCTCCAGCCCCATTACAGCATCACAGCATCCGAGCACCTCCAGCCCTATTACAGCATCACAGCACCTGCAGCTCCATTATCGCGCGACAGCACCAGCCGGGAGAGGCGCACCCGTTGCCTGAACGCAGCGCCGACGCGGGGACAATGGAGCGACTTGTTTAGACACTTACGAAGACGCTCAGAGACTTCCTTGCGGGAGATGCAATTGCGAGTGACGGGGAGGGAGGGAGGGGAGGGAGGGTGGGAGGGAGGGAGGGAGGGGGGGAGGGAGGGTGGGAGGGAGGGAGGGAGGGAGGGAGGGAGGGAGGGAGGGTGGGAGGGAGGGAGGGTGGGAGGGAGGGAGGGAGGGAGGGAGGGAGGGAGGGAGGGAGGATGGGAGGGAGGGAGGGAGGGAGGAAGGGTGGGAGGGGGGAGGGGAGGGGAGGGTGGGTAGGGGGTTTGGGAGGGAGGGGAGGGGAGGGAGGGAGGGAGGGAGGGAGGGAGGGGGGAAGAAGGGGAATGGGTGGGTAGGGGGTTTGGGAGGGATGGGAATGGTGTGGGTGGGATGGGGTAGGAGGTAGGGGATAGTGTGAGGGGGAGGAGAGGGAAGGGTATGGAGAGGGAGGTAGAGTGCGGGAGGTGAAAGAAGATTATGTTGTTCATCCGAGAGGATTTTATTTAAGTGCCCATACATACGCACATGGACACACATACACACACACACAAACACAAACTCACACACACACATGCATGCAGTCACACATATGTAACCCTCCCCCCCCCCTGCCTTCATCTTCAACCGTAGTCTATTTCCCTCCTCCAACCCCCTCCCCTCCTCCTCAATCAAAATCCTTCTTCCTACTGCTTCCCCCTCCCCCTCAATCGACCTCCACCTCCTTCCCTGCCCCCCCCCCTTTTTCTAGATCTGCCGCTGCCCCTCATGCCTCATACGTGGCACCCCCCCCCCTATCTACACTCCTACTAACGCCCTACTAACCCTTACCCACCCCCTACCCCCGCATGGAGCATCCCCAATACCCCTCATTCACCTAAACTTACTCCCTCCCTCCATCTACATTCCTACCCCCCCTTATCCCCAATCCCCTACCCCCTAACCCCGCACGTGGCACCCTCCCCTTTCCCTACATCTACCTTCAATCCCCCTACCCCCTACTCCCTACCCTCTTACCCCTCCTCCATCTACACTTACTAACTCCCCTTAACCCCTACCCCTCCTCCATCTACACTCCTACCCCCTTACCCCCTACCCCCGCACGTGGCACTCCCCCGCACGTGGCACTCCCCTCCCCCT
>BOPN01004234.1:115000-122500 GCA_017312705.2 Penaeus japonicus | reverse complement strand
CAGAAAAGGCGATATATGATGATAGGTTTATATAAGAGTCTACAAGTCCTTTATGGTCTTTCTCACCAATCTTTGGGCCCTTGGCAAACTTCTGTCTTGCTTCACTCATGTACATTTTCTCATCACCACATCTGTCTTCTGGTATATTTAGCGCCATTCTTAGCCCCTTTTTTGCCGCTATCCATAAGCAAAGTGCCTTTTTTTTCTCTTATACAATACGAGTTTATTTCTTTCAGAAAGCAATGAATCAAGAACACTTAGAATTGAACCTTGAACACCCAGTAGCTTTCAGTACAAGCACCTGATAGTTTTGGAAATTGTGCAGTTATCATTCGCATTGTCTCCAACATTTGGTTAGCTGCTGCCAGTTTCGTTTTCTGTTTCATATTGTGTGTTCTGGGACGTGAAGAGTATCTTTCTCAGCAAAGCTGGGGATTGATGTTCGCTTAATACAGCTGTTGTTACTAAATTCTGTGCTTGTGTCACTATCCACTCAGTGTCGTGAATATTGGCTCCGTAACCATGTTTTTTATGTATCATTTGAGGTTGTCAGTAGCTTATGTCTTTGAAGCACAATTATTCTTGTGGCTACGGATTCTAAGGACCCTTCCATGGTTGTGCCGTGACGTATCTCGCCTTTGAGGTACCTTCCATATTACCTCTGGTCTCATGGCGACCACTTAACCCTCGTTTATCGACCTCAGAGGGCGAGCCTGAAATTTCACCTCTCAAGGACGTACCAATGCTGATACTGCTTATTTCATTGCTAGAGGAATCAAACACGCATTTGTCCCAAAGCGCCTGAAATCCTATCCTTACAGCTGTGATTCCCTATGACCAAACGCCTTTCGGTTCTGACATATCTGCCGCTGAGATGCGTTTTATTGTTCTCCTCCTGGCCTCACGGTGTTTATACAACCTCCAGTGACCATTTCCAGAGGGAAAGTTTCGCCTCCCGAGCATGTACCACAGTCATGTTTGCGATTGGCATAGCTGGCCCTAGATGTGTGTTTTATTCCTTTTATTCCTTTTACTCCCTGTCTCACAGTGTCTAATGACCTCTGTCTATTGACGGAAGAGGAGCCCAGATGAGCACATTCCAAATGAGTGTCCTGTCCAATAATAGATACTTCCTCACCAGAAGACCTGGAGGAGTATTTATTTTCTCTCCCTCTGGTCTCACAATGTCTATGTGACACTCGACTATCAACCTTGGAAGGAGAGCCCAGATACCCATTATTGGAGACCTTCTCATCAGAGAACCTAGTAGTGTATTTAATCTCTCTCCCTCTGGCCCCATAGTCTTTGTGATTTTCGCCCACTGACTTTCGAGAGAGACCCTGAATAGCCATTTTTGTGTTTACTTTGACCTGTATTAGAACCTTCTTCATAAGAGGACCTGCAGGTGTGTATCTGCAGTATCTACATAGATGTCGCCTATCAACCTTGGTAGGAGAGCCCGGATATTCACCTCGCGGGCGTGTGTCATAACCTGTCATGACAACCTCCTCACTAGAGGCGTCGGGGTTCAGACCCATTTCCGAATTTGCGTCGTTTGTATCGCTAGTTTTTTTTTTTCTTTTAGCTCATCCCATGAGTACTCCCATCTCTGAATTCCTCTTGACTTTAATGCTCCGAAACAGGTTCTTGTCTGACCCTGCAGTGTTTATTTGGGGCGTTCTCTTTTGGCAGAGACCCTTTTTTGGTAATGCATATCTGCATTGCCTATTTCGAGGTTAGCCATCACTTAGCCATTGGTTCTCATTGGCATCCTAGGAGTGGGCTCTGCCGACCCTGATGCATATTCCTTGGCAGAGTTGTGACCCTGTAACAGGGTGATTTCGCCCTTTTCAACTTGTGTTCAACACTTGAGTTTGGTCGTGCAATCTTGCGCAATAGGTTGGTCTACCAAAGACTGTTGGACGTGTGTTTGATGCTTAGAGTTTACTGCTTCGAGTCCGTTATCCTCTCTTTCTATCTCGCATAGAGGTGTGGGTGAGGATTCGCCTCTTGGCTTCGACATATTGAAGGTACTTTGATAAATCGTGTGAATGATATATAAATGACGACAAATTTCTCTTTAACCGACTATATTTTCTACCTAATCTACACTGTAAAGTATCCTTCAGTACGACGACGATTTCCCTGTGCACTTCACTTTTATATATATCGTTTCGTATAAACTCGGTAAAAAAAAAAAAACACTGTTAATCACTGCGAAACACCGCGTGTGATTCCCGTAGAGTGTTCACAGACGCGACTTCCATATACAGGCCGTCGGTTAACATGGTTCTCCATCGATCGTAAATGACTTCGTTACCTCGTAATTCATCTTTCTTTTATGCCATGATTTTACATTTCACTTATAATATCACTTCAATGACACTCAATATGAAAATGTATAACCAATACAATCAATCACTGTGATACTTCGCGTGTACCTTTACACGCTTTTACTTTTACTTTGTACTTTTTTTTACACGCTTTACCCACTTTCGGCTACCCGTGTGGCTGCAGTCCGCGTCTTCGCCATAAATCACGGGACGCCACTTTAACGGAGGTCAGCCGCTCTTCGCGTCTCCGTCGGACCCACGTTTCTTCCGTTCTCTAAGATCCCCGGGATGACACGTGAAGCAGCAGCCGTTTCTCAGTGTTTCACTGTAAGTGCTATGGTTGTAGCGAAGGGATAGGATGACTAATATCACTGTGCTGCTCGCACTTCAGTTTATCTAAATAGAGGTGAAACCTGTGAACGCGTATATTGTCACAATAAGAATCAAGTACTTGAATCTAAAGTACATATAGTCAGTCTTTCTTTCTTAGCAGGTTACATAATACCCCTTATATCAATAAAGATTAACATATCACTTGTACAAGGACCTTCTCCTCTTCGGACTTGCGTTATTTTCGCCGTGGTGTCCGCTGCTACAGAGAGGGAGGTGCGAGAGAGAGAAAGAGAGAGAGAGAGAGATAGACAGAGAGAGAGAGAGAGAGAGAGAGAGAGAGAAAGATAGATAGACAGAGAGAGAGAGAGAGAGATAGATTGATAGACAGAGAGAGAGAGAGAAGGAGAGAGAGAGAGAGAGAGAGAGAGAGAGAGGGTAGATCACGTATTTTCACACCATCAGTTTTTATAATAAGCACCCGAACCCTTCTTTCAAGGCCAAGTGCATTGATCATTGTGAAAAAGCAACAACCAAGGAGTTATATAACTGATCGACTAAGGTGCTGTCTGTTCTCCTTTTTATCGATCTGTATCTCAGAGGATCTCCGTCTATAGATCCTAAGACTACCTCTCTTTGCGAAAGAGGCTACGGATTATCAGACACCGAACATGTTGCACTGTTGATAACTAGTCATCGTAGGAGAAACAGTAGTAGCCGTAATAGTAGTATCAATATTATACTGTAAGGAAAAAGGGAAGGTCTGAGGTCTGCCCAAATAAAAACGTAAAGAATAAAATGCTAATGCTCATTCATGGAGAGAATCGTGAGGATAATAATGATTACAATAATGGTAGTAATGATAAAGATAATGATGATAATAACAATCACAAAAATAATGATAATGATGTTGATGATGATAATGATAAGTGTAATGATATTGATGATGATGATAACAATAATGATAATAAGATTGATGATAATAACAGTGATGATAATATGATAGTAATGATAATAACAATAATTACTATTGTTATCTTTTTAAAGATTATAATTATCATAATGTTTATGATAATGATAATGATAAAACGGATGATGATCAAATTTATGATAATAATGATTATAATGGTGACAATTATAATGACAATAGTAGTAATTATGGTGTCAACAACAATGATGATAACAATAATAATATAATGATAATAACAGATACAACATCTATAATAATAACAACGATAATAATGTGAGTAATAAAGATAATAAATACAATTCTAACAATGATAACTATAATAATAGTAACAATATTAGTTTTAATAACAGTGATGATACTTATCATAATGAAAGTAATAATAACGTTATTAATAATGATTGTACTGATGATAGGGATAATGATATTGATAATGCTAATAATGATCATAAGGATAAGTGTTATAGTAATAACAACAACAATGATAATATAATGATAATAATGATAATGATGATAATAGAATACTTAAAAGAAAATGAAAATTCTACTAATGACAACGATAACAATAAAAACAGGTATCATAGTTATTGCTATTATCATTATTTTTATTACTATTATCGATATCAATATCATTAGCATAATTATTGTTATTAATGTTATTATCCTTATTGTTACTAATCTTATTATGATCATTCTTACTACTACCACTATTACCACTGCTATTATCATTGTCATAATCATCATCATTAGTAATATCATCTTCATCATCCTCATTATCATCATCATCATCATCGAAATCGTTATCTTTCTCATTGTAATTACCCACAATAACATACTATCATAATCATCATCATCATTATTACTATTATCATCCTCATCCTCATCCTCATTTTCTTTCAACAGTTTCAATCTTCCACCTTACAACAATGCTTTAAGTCCGAGCCAGGTTTTCATCCCGTCTGCGTATGTTGTCTATTGGATAATACTATCCCAAAACTGCCCTGTGTGGATGCAGTTAGTAATGGAAAGGTTGGCTACTGTAGGATTATGTGTAGGGTAGGTTATGGTAGAGGCTGGTTTATGGTTTGTGGTTTGTGGTTTGGAAATATCTAGTGAGAGAGAGAGAGAGGGGGGGAGGGAGAGAGAGAGGGAGGGAGAGGGAGAGGGAGAGGGAGAGGGAGAGGGAGAGGGAGAGGGAGAGGGAGAGAGAGAGAGAGAGAGAGAGAGAGAGAGAGAGAGAGAGAGAGAGAGAGAGAGAGAGAGAGAGAGAGGGATGGAGAGAGAGAGAGAGAGAGAGAGAGAGAGAGAGAGAGAGAGAGAGAGAGAGAGAGAGAGAGAGAGAGAGAAAGAGAGAGAGAGAGAGAGAGAGAGAGAGAGAGAGAGAGAGAGAGAGAGAGAGAGAGAAAGAGAGAGATAAAGAGAGAGAGAGAGAGAGAGAGAGAGAGAGAGAGAGAGAGAGAGAGAGAGAGAGAGAGAGAGAGAGAGAGAGAGAGAGAGAGAGAGAGAGAGAGAGAGAGAGAGAGAGAGAGAGAGAGAGAGAGAGAGAGAGAATGAAAGAGATAGCCTGATTCCTAGTACTCCTACGACCCAAATCCTAACCTACTTTTAAGTTCTTCAAGGTTCTCCAAGTGGATCCTTTTACGTATACCATTTTGTTTTGGTAATTAATAACCCGTTATCACTTTGTTTTTTTTTCCCTCCCGTGCAAAGTCGTCTTTATTGTATTAAGGATGTAAAGATTACCATGTTTGGAAGAAGTATTGAAACCGTTTTAGGTGAAAAGCATTTCGATCTAGTGAAGGTAACTAACTTTATTGATATGGAATCTCTAATAAGAGATTGAAATTAGAACTAGTGCTACAATTTATGATTTACAATCCACATCAAATTTATCAAAAGGATAAAATTAATATCCAGTGTGTGACAATATATAGCCACCAGTTGTGGTATTACATGAAGTAAATTTACATACATTGTTTAATACCTTTTTTTTCATATATCACTGTTTTAACACTCGAGATGTAGATAAGAGGTAGCATGATTTTTTCCCACTTATTGGTATAAGAGATGAAATAGTTAACGTCCTTATATAGGTTTAAATCATCTTTCGATCGAAATCACAAATCAATTTCGGAACAGCATGCTTTGGTGTTCCTCATGTTGTGTTATATGGGAATATACTTTTAAGAGGTTTTAACACGGAATATGATGTGTTTATTGATGATAAAAAATAAAGTCTATAATTGTTATGAATAGAGAGGTAAACTGGAAGACATACATGATTGAAGAACTATTTTATATCATGGACTGAACAATCACTGACGGTTTTACTGCAGAAGAAACAAAACGTATTTATGAACGAATATCAGTGATTGATTGACTAATTATCATTATCATTATTGTTGGTACTATCATTATCAATATGATAATAATTATAACAGTGATGATAATAATGATAATTATGATATGAACTGTCACTGCTAATACTATTGATGTCATCATTATCATTGTTATCATGTACAATCTGCTTTTGTTAATATTCCTGACAGTGTCTCCGCCTCCTCCAGATACCCTTGCCGGGGGCATGGTGGGCTCCTACACGTCCCTGCCTCCGGGCGTGGCGGCCACGGTGCCGCGCCGGATCCTCCTCAGGGACTCGTGGATCAAGCAGGCCGTGACCCCGGAGGAGGCGGCCCTGGAGGCGCGCTCGGAGAGTCGGGAGGCCGCGGAGCCCAACGCAGCCGAGGCTCCGAGTTCCCTTCCGCCTTCTACGCCGCCCTCGACACGCCCCTCGCTGCTCGCCAGGGACACTCTCCGCAGCCCGCCGTCTGCGTCGCCGCCCTGCCTCTCGCCCGATCTCCCACGCCCCTTTGAGCGGTTCCGTAGCGCAAGCGCACGCGAATCTCGGGCGGCGCCGCGCCCAGCATCCGTCGTGCTCACCACGTACATCTCGACGGCCGCCAAGGACGAATTCGAGGGCCTGTCGGGGAAGGTGTCGCGCGCCAAGGCCTTCTTCGAGTCGTCGCCGCTGCAGGTCAAAGCCACGTCAGGGGAGGGGGAGGGGGAGGGGGCCGGCCGCCAGGAAGCCGAACTCACGCCCGACACACTCGTCACCTACACCTTTAGGAACCCGCTCAGGGCGTCACCGAAGCCGCGGCCGCTCCGCCGCTACCGCAACACGCTCAGCTCCTTTCCGCGCTGGGCCGACCTCGCCGACGCTCCTGCGGGAGGCGACGACGAGAGCCCGGCGCCCGGGAAGAGGCCAGGCTACGACAGCGCTCCCGAGGGCGAGGCCATGGCGCCGGAGGCAATTACCATCAAGAGGGTGAGGCCCGTAGTTGCGCGACGCCGTCACGGCACCATCGTGGGCATCTTGAAGAACGTCCCCCGCCCCCCCGCCGGCGACGCGACCCCCGTCGGCGCAGGCGAGGAGCGCGAAATCGCCGGCGGGGGCGCGAAGGGGGGGCCGGGCGGGAGGGCGAGTAGCGTCGGGGGGGAGGCCCGCGATGGGGCAGGGGGAGGGGAAGGAGGAGGCGGGGGGGGAGGCCCTGGCCACCCCGCGCCCGCCTCGGGACTCAGTTCGGACCGGGACGCTGAGCGGTCGAGACGCACGGCTCCCTGCAGTCCCCTTCCTCCGTGCCGCTGCGACCACGCGACCCCTGTGCCCGACGCGCGAGCGAGCGAGTGCCACGAAACGAGTGCCGCCGCGGGCCATGAGCCACACGGCGACGCCATGGTAGTGCCAGGTGACGCGGGCGTGCAGGCGGCGCCCCGCGTGGTGGCCGCCTGCATTAAATCGTACCACGACATCCCAGAGGAGCTCTTCAACAGCCTGCAGGAGAGTTCCGTGGACCCGACCCCCTCCCCGCC
>BOPN01004234.1:105000-112500 GCA_017312705.2 Penaeus japonicus | reverse complement strand
CTTCTATTGTTTGTAAGAACCAGAAGCGCAAAAAACACGCGACAGAGATTGATTTGATTTGATTACTTATTGAGTCAGCAGTATGCTCAGTTGAGTCTAAAAAAGGAGAGCAGACAGAGAGAAAAAAAACGTTATTAGTTGTTGTAAGCAGGAACAGACGTAGCCTCCAGGCATCTAGACTAACTTACAATAATATTGCTTTATTGTCTGTTGTGCGTTTAGCTTTGATGCATGATTGATATTGCTTCATTCATATAGTTTATTTATTCGTTTATACTGATAATAACTTCTAATATCAATCGTTCGTTATTGCCTGTCGTGCGTTCATTTTTTTTCATTGTTCATTCATATACTTTATCTGATCCTCCAATGGGACTAGTTGAGAATTTCAGATATCATCCCGCTGGTTCTGTTTTATATGTATATATCAGTACACAATCAATAAAAAAGGTAATTCCAGTCTGATCAACGATAGTGAATTCCGAGCGTTAAAAATGAGCGAACGGGAAAAAAAAAAAAAAAAAAAAAGAGGAAAGAGGAACCAAGGGTAATAACAAAACAAAGGAAGTCGCCGCGTGAATTTGGCGCACCCTCAACCCACACACTGACACACACACACGCACACACGCACTCACATGTGTTTTTATGGGGACAAATATTTCATTGAGTTACCAGTTACGCCAACACTAACACTGGTAAAGAGGAAGCAATGATAAAGGGGGGGGGGGGGGGGGTGGAGGGAAGGACGGAGGGATCCTGAGCACATGGACACATTTTTTTACGTCCAGATACGAATATGAATACACATATCTAAAGACAGTGACGCAAGTGTTTTATTGACTGGAGAGGTGAGATAAAAGAAAGGAACAAAGAAAGAGAGGGAGAAAGAGGGATAGGGAAAGGAAGAGAGAAAGAGAGAGAGAGAGACAGACAGAGACATAGACAAAGAAAAAAAAATAAATAAAAAGAGAAATAAGAAAGAAAGTTAAAGGAGAGAAGAGAGAGAGAGAGAACTAGCGATACGAATAACAAGAAAACAAATTCATTATTTTTTTTTTCACACGCAAATGACGCCTTCAGAAGGTTATGTGACACCAGCTGTTGGTTGCGTCATAGGATCATTAAAGAGACCTTGCTCTCCTTCAAACCCGCGCGTAAAGCCTTAATTAGCACTCATTAAAAGAGTCTGTTCAGAGATGATTCAAATGGGGAGGTAGGGGGAGAGGGAGAGGGGGGGAGAGGAAGAGGGGGAGGGGGAGAGGGAGGGGGAGGGAGAGGGGGAGGGGGAGAGGGAGAGGGAGAGGGAGAGGGAAAGGGAAAGGGAAAGGGAGAGAGAGAGAGAGAGAGAGAGAGAGAGAGAGAGAGAGAGGGAGAGGGAGAGGGAAAGGGAGAGATAGATAGAGAGAGAGAGAGAGAGAGAAGAAAAGAAAAAAATGTTGTTCATCTCTCTTTCTGATCAATTTGGAAACCATTTTAGGTACCGTATCAAATAGATTAGCTTTTTCAAACTCCGAAACAACATTTCATAAAAAACAAACAAACAAACAAGGAAGTCATGTATTCTGAGAATGACGCAACACTATTCGTCTTTGTTTACAATGTTTCGAAGAGTTTGATCTTATTTCGCTCATGTTTATTCATCTGTAAACAAACAGTCTTTTTCGGGATGTTGAGTTGTTCTAATCTATCTTATTTATTTGTTTGTTTTACTTCGTTGCAGATATTAGAGAAGTCGGGGAGAACACACAATATATTTGTGTGTGGTTGTGTGTGTGTGTGTGATGGAAAATATTAGATTAATGGTAATAATAAAATTTCGGTGTTAACTTTTCACACAAGCTTAACAGAAACGCAATTTGGTGTTGAGATTGCAAATGTCGATCCATGCCCCGTGCCCTTTGCCCTTTTCAAAATTATCCTGTTCAGCCTTTATTCACGGCCCAAACATTCCTCCCTCGCGACTGAGACCACTCTCACCCCGCATTCAAGTACGTGCAGGCACACGCACATGCACACGTACATGCACGCACACGCCACGTATATGCACATATATCCTACCCCACCCCAACACACACATGCACACGCACATGCGCATGTACACAAACACACACCACACGCACCCCCACCCCCCACCCCACATGCACCCCCTCACAAAAACACCCCACCTACACCTCCCCCCCCACACGCAACCCCTCTACACACACACACACCACACGCATCCCCCCCCTCTACACACACACACACACACACCACACGCACCCCCACCCCCACCCCTTACCCCACATGCACCCCCTCACAAAAACACCCCACCTACACCTCCCCCCCCACACGCAACCCCTCTACACACACACACACCACACGCATCCCCCACCCCCACCCTTACTCCCACAGCCACCCCCTCCCACAAAAACACCCCACCTACACCTCCCCCCACCGCAACCCCTCCACACACACACCCGCACACACACACACACACACACACACACACACACACACACACACACACACACACACACACACACACACACACACACGCACACGAATGCGAGACGAATCGTGACGGACGGCTCTGCCCGCATCCTCTCCCGCTCTCCTTTGCCGTCCTTTGGGGATTGTTTTCCTTTGTCCTTTTGTTAGCGTCCTTCTGGGTGTCTCATCCTTCGCATGCTCTTCTGAACTCCCTTTCTTATTGTTTTTGTTCTTTTTCTTTTTTTTGTTCTTGTTCTTCCTCTTCTTCCTCCTCTACCTTTTCCTCCGGTTCCTCCTCCTCTTGTTTTTATTTTTTTGTATCTTTTCCTTCTTCTTTGATTTTCTCCTTCTTCATGCTCCTCTTTTTATGCTCCTTTTTTTCCTTTTCTGCTTTTTTCATCTTCTTCAGTTGCTCCTTCAACTGCTCCCTCCTCTTCTATTTCTTCTTCTATTTGTTCTCTTCATCGTTTCCTTCCACCCTTCGCTTCGTCTGGATCGGATTTCTCTCAGCTGTTTGTCAGATCCTAATCCTCACCTCGCTAATTCCATTCCTCCTTTTGGTGGGATTAAGATAATATCCTTCGAAAATAAGTAAAGGTTGAAGGAAATGATTAGAAGTATTAGGAATACTTCTCCCTTTTTCAAAGTATCTCGTGTCCGTTGATTTAAACGAAAACGAACGACAACGAATCGGCCTAAAGTGTACAAAAGGATTTCAAGCCGCTATCCCAGGGTCGAGAGGAGGATCCGACACCACGTGACGCGATCCTCAATTGTTTTACCTCTCGCATTTTCCCACGAAAAGAGAGAAAAAAATGGGGATTTTTCTCCTTTTGAAATCAAAATTGATTGTTAGGACAATAGCTGGCATTCCCACAACCATTACACACGGGTTTTGGAAAGGAATTCGATTTATAAACCGGATTTTGATTTAGGTGCTTATTCTTTTTGTTGATTGGGTTTGTTTTATTATTATTTTAGAATCCGTTGCCGGTAGTCACGTTTACATATTTTTCTCCGAACGCTTATTGTCAAAATAATGATCATTACATAAACATTACATAACTTAGGCCTACATGGTATGCTTTAGATATATAATGCTTTACATTGCGTTGTTCTTTTGGTATGGGCCTACATGCTATATACTTTAAACATATATTGATGTACGATAATACTTCTGTATCGTCGTTATAACGAATTTTCAATCTATGTCTTTATGAACAAGCCCTGACTGAAGTTTTGATGGCTCACGCGCGGCCAGATATAATTACAGGCTTTGATCTGTGTTGCAGAGATGATACCATATTATGTCAAATTCAGGATCTGATAAAAACGTACTCTTTCGTCTTTCGTTTATCTCTATCTTTCTCTTTCTCTCCTCTTTCGCGTCTTCTCTCTCTCTCTCTCTCTCTCTCTCTCTCTCTCTCTCTCTCTCTCTCTCTCTCTCTCTCTCTCTCTCTCTCTCTCTCTCTCTCTCTCTCCCTCTCCCTCTCCCTCTCCCTCTCTTTCTCCCTCTCTCTCTCTCTCTCTCTCTCTCTCTCTCTCTCTCTCTCTCTCTCTCTCTCTCTCTCTCTCTCTCTCTCTCTCTCTCTCTCTCTCTCTCTCTCTCTCCCTCCCTCCATCCCTCCCTCCCTCCCTACCTCTCCCCCTACCTTCCTCCCTTTCTGTCTCCCTTCCCCCCCTCTCTCTCTCTTTCTCTCCCTCTCCCTCTCCCACACTCTCCTTCTCCTCCTCCCCCTCCCCTCCCCCACCTTCTCCCCCTCCCTCAGCATCTCCCTCTCCCTCGCCTTCTTCTTCCTCTCCCACTCCCACTCCCACTCTTCCCTCCCTCTCTCTTTTATATCTGCCTTTCTATCTCTGTCTATCTCTTTATCTTTCAGTCACACGCTTACATTAACAGTTCCGTTGCGAAATTACCCGCTTACGCAAACAGATCATCACACTCTCTGACTCACTGCCTATGACCCACCTCCGTGCTACGATGAATATTTACCTACTGTCATGGGACTTGCATGAAGAAACGCGAAAAAATAAAACCGAAAATAAGGAAAAAAGGAAGAAAAAGAAAAAGGAAAAAAGAAAAATAAGAAATAAGATATGTATATATGTATATACATACACACACACACACACACACACACACATATATATGTATATATATATATATATATATATATATATATATATATATATGTGTGTGTGTGTGTGTGTGTGTGTGTGTGTGTGTGTGTGTGTATGTGTTTGTGTGTGTATGTGTGTGTGTGTGTGTGTGTGTGTGTACATACAGAATACAAACATACATGCATATATATATATATATATATATATATATATATATATATTACTGCATATTCATAACGCGTCATGGGAGGGCAAGAAACATCATCCTTATATATATAACAGAAGCTGATTCCTACTTTGTTCGTGGACTATAAATAAGATAGCCTTCAGGGTATTTAGTATGTAGTCTGTTCTCTCAGTGTAGCTTTGTGTAGTTTTTAATGAGTCTTTGTTTCTTAATAGTAACGGGAAATGCATTCTATGAGCATGTCAATGAAGTCTTTTGTTTTTCATTTCTTTATCTTTATCGTTATTTTCATCATTTTCAATCAAATAATCAACGTCCTCTTCATTTTTTCTTTTCAACCTTTTGTTCAAAATCATATAGTTCAAGACTCATCTCCTTAATTACCTCTCCCTCCTTCCCTCCCTCCCTCCCACCCACACACCCACCCACCCACCCTTTATCCCTCCCTCCCTCCCACCCACCCACCCACCCACCCACCCTTTCTCCTTCACTCCCTCTCTCCCTCCCTCCCTCACTCATTCACTCACTCCTTCCCTCCCTCACTCCCTCACTCACTCATTCCCTCCTTTACCCTCTCCTTCCCTCTGTCTCGGATCCAGACTAATATAATTTATTTTCTCCCTCCCTCCCTCCTCCCCCACACGCACACACACACACATCCACCCTTTATCCTTCCCTCCCACCCACACACCCACCCTCCCTCCCTCCCTCCCTCCCACCCACCCACCCACCCACCCACCCACCCACCCACCCACACACACACACACCCTTTCTCTCTCCCTCCCACCCACCCATTCACCCACACATCCTCCCTCCCTCCATCACACCCACCCACCCACCCACCCACACACCCACCCACCCACACACCCTCCCTCCCTCCCTCCTTCCCTCCCTCAAGACCTTCAACGCGAGACATGACCAGACTTACGGATCGTCACTTACTGCCGTGTCGAAATTTCCCGAACTGGCGTTAATTGCTGAATAATTAATTGCCTCTTTATCTATCTACTTTGCTGTGTCTCTCTCTGTACAGTGATTATCTTTGTTTTGTATGCGTGGTCTGTTTATCTGTTTGTGGTTATCTGTTTGTCTATTTTTATGTACCTGAGATATCTATTTATCTGTGATTGTCTTTTTATCTGTTGATTTGTCTCTCTTTCTCTCTATCCTTTTCCCTAATTCTCTGTTAGTCTATCAATCTGCCTATTTATCTATCTATCTATCTATCTATCTATCTATCTATCTATCTATATATCCTTTTCCCTGATTCTCTATTAGTCTACCAATCTGCCTATTTATCTATTTATCTATGTATCTATCTATCTATCTATCTATCTATCTATATCTACATATATCTATCTATACAAGTTGGAGAAAAATGCACTAGGCGTAAGTAAAAAAAAAAAAAAGGAGAAATAAGAAAAGAAAATGAAAATGAATCGCAGGAAGGATGGAAAGGGAAGCGGAGGCGGTGAAAGGAAACGTTATTTTAGGCTCGAGTTTAAAAAAAAGGGCGAAGATTGCGCGTCGCTTTCTGTATTTCGTGTGTGTGTGTGTGTGTGTGCGTGTGTGTGTGTCCGTACGAGTGCGTGTGCGTGTCGTAGGGTTAGACGACCTCTGCCTCGACTCAAATGCTGGCGGAGAAGGGACGGCAAGCAGCGATAAGATGTGAGTTGTTACACCAAGTATACGAGGACTTCTATAACTATAACTCTCTCTCAATCTCTCTCTCTCTATCTGTCTATATATATATATGTGTGTGTGTGTGTGTGTGTGTGTGTGTGTGTGTGTGTGTGTGTGTGTGTGTGTGGTGTGTGTGCGTGCGTGCGTGCGTGTATATATGTTTATGTATATGTATATATACAGCGCGCATGCGTGCTCGTATGTGTGTTCATGTTCATGCATCTGCCCATCCAATGTATATCTGAACTCATTCATTCATAGCTT
The DNA here is from genome assembly GCA_017312705.2 of Penaeus japonicus. Taxonomy (NCBI): domain Eukaryota; kingdom Metazoa; phylum Arthropoda; class Malacostraca; order Decapoda; family Penaeidae; genus Penaeus; species Penaeus japonicus. The sequence goes on along the minus strand of BOPN01004234.1, from coordinate 105,776 downwards.
TCTCTATTTACCTTTTTATTCCACACACGCGCTCGCCTCCCCGTTGCGCTGTTTGTCCATTCGGCGAGCGTGGCCCCGCGAGTTCGAGTGTTTGCTCATCGAAGCCCTGGGTCGCGGCTGGAGGGGGCGCGCTCGTGCTAACACGCCGGACTTCACGGGTTTTGCATGCGCATACATCCGGATTCGTGCGTATTTGCATTTGAACTTCGCCGCCCGTTCGCGTGTGGGCGCCTCGGAGGTATGCGTCCGCTGGAGTAGAGGAGAGAGGAGGTTCAGCGTCAGAGTGCAATGAGTTGGATAACTGTTTGAGGTTCTGATTAGCTGCTGCGAAATTACTATTATTATTTTCATTATTGATATTGTTTTTAATGTTGTTACTTCTATCATTACTATTATTATTATTATTATTATTATTATTTTGTTATTGTTATCATCATCATCATCATCATCATTATTATTATTATTAATCACTATTATGATTATTATTATTTTCTTATTGTTAGTACCATTACTATCATTATTAATATTATTATTGTCATCATCATTGTTATCCATTATTATTATCATTGATATTACATAATCAATTAATCTATTCACCGATGAAGAAACTAATAAGAAAAAACTCCTCCGTCATCTTAAAAGCGACGACGCGTCATTACGAATCAAAATAACACAATGGAAAAAAAACAAAACATAATGTCCAAATGTTCATACCAATTGATGCGACACGAATTATACGACAATTATAAAGTCACGTTCTCATTAATTAACGAACC
>BOPN01004234.1:90000-95000 GCA_017312705.2 Penaeus japonicus | reverse complement strand
CGTCGCTGAGACATCCAGACTCCCAACAGAGCTCGGCGGGAGGAGGGAGTCTTGTCTTAGCCACTCGGAAGGTGTGTGTTGGCGAAGTGTGTGTGTGTGTTGCAAGGGGAGGGGGAAGGGGAGAGTGGGGAGAGGGAGAGGGGAGAGTGAGGAGAGGGAAGGGGAGAGTGAGGAGAGGGAGAGGGGGAAGGGGAGAGTGAGGAGAGGGAGGGAGAGGGGGAAGGAGAGGGGGGAAGGGGAGAGTGAGGAGAGGGAGAGGGGGAAGGGGAGAGTGAGGAGAGGGAGAGGGGGAAGGGGAGAGTGAGGAGAGGGAGAGGGGGAGAGTGAGGAGAGGGAGAGGGGGAAGGGGTGAGTGAGGAGAGGGAGGGAGAGGGGGAGGGGGAGGAGAAGAGGGGGAGGGGGAAGGAAGAGGAGGAGGAGGAGTGGAAAGGTAGGAAAGTGGAAGAAAGGGGAGGGGGGAGGAGGAGTAGGAAGAGGGGGAAAGAGAGTGGAAAGGTAGGAAGGGGGAAGAAGCGCGAGTGGAGGTGGAAAGAAAAGGAGAGTAGGTGGAGGGAATTGGGAGAGATGAGGGGAGGAAGTGGAGGGAAGGAAGAAGGAAAGGGGGAGGGTAAGAGGGGGGAGGGGGAGTGTGTGCGCTTCACACCTGCCGAATTATCTTCACGGAAAGACCTCTGTATTTGATTTGATTTGCATTGTTGAGTTTTATTTGTTATTTACATATATATGAACCGTTATGTGATTTATTTTATTTTGGGCATTTTATTTCATTATAAGTGTACTAAAGATTATTATCTACCTATTATTTTGTTGTTATCTATTAATTATCTTTCATTATTTCACTTCTTTTTATGTGTTAGCTATTTTTGTTATTCTGTGGTTTCCGTATTCATGTTAATTTGATTGTGTTTTTGGGTTATAAATATATCCACATATTCATATATGTGTATATATATATATATATATATATATATATATATATATATATAAATTTTAGTTTTCGAGACAAAAGAAGTGAGAGAAATGGAAACTTTAAGAATACGAGAGAAAAGAAAAGGAAAGAATAGAAACAGAGAGAATAATTAAAGCATAAAAGAAATGTGTAAACGAACATGCAGAGACAGAAACGATGATAAAAATACAAGAATAGAATAGTGGAAACAGAGAAGAAAGAAGGAGAAAAGGCCGCGAAACATACTAGAAAGAGAAATCGAAAAAGAGCCGACTGGAACCGGGGAAAAAAAAAGGTGGCCGAGCGCATGGCGAAGGTCATGAAGGACATGCGTGTGAAAGGCCGAGTGTCGTGGGAAAAAAAAAGTGCATGACAGCTGCATGACGTGTAGAAATTTCGTTGGGATTGACAAAAGAGGGAAGGAGGAAAGAAGGAAGGAGGTGAAAAAAGAATAAAGTAAGGCGGAGGAGAAAGAAGAAGGAAGAAGAGGGATCGAGCAAGGTAAGTTCCGTACTTTGATAGAAAAAAAACTAACAAATGAGAAAAACAAAATAAAAATGAGTCAGATTGATTTAATATGATATAAAAATTACAATTCCATAGTCGAATATCCAATGACACTGGTTCTCGATGGTGGAGACCGGTATCACTTTCTCATAAATACCATCGAAGTTAGAACGAACGCCTCTTTACTACGAACAAAACAATGAAAAAAAAACAAAAAACAAAAAAACATGAACGCTATTTCAGTCAAAACAAAACCACTCTCACGTGAAAAAAAAAATCGTTATACAAAGCCAATGATGTGAAAACGAGCTCGCTTTCGTAAATTAAGATCCCAAGACATTCGGTAACGAACAGCTTTCTGAACCAAAAGCCTCTGGAGAGACAAATTGCTTTCCTGAACCCTTATCGTCTGCTAATTGAACCGTCCCTTTTAGGGCTAACGTCCCCGAAGAAAAAAAGCTACTTGTTTACTTGAGGCCTTGTTCATTATCACCCTTATGGCTAATTGTCCCGAAAAAGATTGATTTATCCTCTGTTGATCAAGTCATTTCTTTTGAAGTTACTCAGTCTCCGATGGAAATTTTCGAAAAAGAACTAATTTACCAGTTTGATCGGTCGTTTGTTTGCTAGGTGACCGATCTTAATAATGTCTCGTTTGCTAGTTGACCGACCCTAATAATGGCTCGTTTGATAATTATACGACCCTAATGTCTTATTTGCTAGTTGATAATCGACGCGAAAATGCCTCGTTTACTTGTTAACTGATCCTAAAATGGCTCGTATGCTATAAATATGAAATCCCTACTTGAACGATTACTCGTTTCCTAGGTGAACGCTCTCTATGAAACGGCTAGGCCTAGAAAGGTCTAGAGGTTCGTTCCGATCGCCCGAAGGCCATTTCCGCAGAGAACATCCTTTCCTTCCCTTTCCTCTTCTTTTCTTTTTCTTTTTTTTCTTCTTGTTCCTCTTTTCAACGCCTACCTTCGCCCCTTTCCATGTCCCTCCTACGTCTCTCTCTTCCTCTTCCTCATTCGCCTCCCTCGTCCTCTTGCTTGCTCGTCCTTCTTCTTCCTCCCGTTCTTCCTTCCTATGCCTCTTCCTCCTCCAGCTCTTTCCTACGTATTGCTTCTACTCCTGCTCCCTCCTCCTCTTCCATCTTCCTTAGCCTCCCTATGCCCTCCCTAGTCGTCGTCGTCCTCCTCCTCCTCCTCCTCCTCCTTCTCCTCCTCCTCCTCCTCCTCCCCCCCTTCTTCCCCCCATCCTCCTCCTCCTCCTCCCCCCCTTCTTCCCCCCATCCTCCTCCTCCTCCTCCCCCCCCCCCTTCTTCCCCCCATCCTCCTCCTCCCCCTCCTTCCCACCCTCTCCTCCTCCTCTTCCCCTCCCTTCCCACCCTCTCCCTCCTCCTCCACCCCTCTCCCTCCTCCTCTCCCACCCCTCCTCCTCCACCCTCTCCTCCTCCTCCACCCTCTCCTCCTCCTCTCCCACCCCTCCTCCTCCACCCTCTCCTCCCTTCTTCCCCCCATTCCCTCCCTCCCTCCTCTCTCTCTCCCATTCTCCCTCCCTCTCTCCCTCCCTCTCACGCCTCCGTTCTCTGGCGTATGTCGAGTATTGCAGTTGAATAAATATCATATCCCGTGTTTCGACAGTATTTGTAGCGGGGCCTCTCCTCCCCCTCCTCCCCCTCCCTCCCACCCTCTCCTCCTCCTCTCCCACCCCTCCTCCACCCTCTCCTCCTCCTCTCCCACCCCTCCTCCTCCCTCACGGTGGGAACTCTGGTCAGACGTCACTTGCACGCGAGGAGTGGCAAGTAAATCATTGTTGTGGATTATTTTTTTATTTTATTTTCTTGTATTACTAATTCTACTATAGAGCATTACTGTTATTATTATCTTTGTTATTACTGGTTATTTTATAAGTACTATTAAAGTTATCTTTATTGTTATTATTATAACAATCATCATTATCATTATTAGTAGTGTTCACATTATCATTTCTATTTTGTACATGTGGGGCATACACACACACACACACAGCGAAATAGAGAGGGAAAGAGGAAGAGGAAGAGAAAGAGAAAAAGAAAGGGAGAGAGAGACAGGGTCAGAGGAAGAGAGAGAGAGAGACCGGAAATTGAAACAACCGTAAATCAACCTGAGAGAGAGGGAAAAAACAACAACAACAACAGAAAAGCCGAATTTCAAACAATTTACGAACAGGCAAACCAAACCGCCAATCGGCCAGACCGCCGTTACCGCCACGACGACCGCCAACGCCACCGACGCTAATAACAACAGGAACAGTAACACGAAGGGCAACAACACAACAGCATCGACAGCAATTATAATAACGACAATAACAACTTCAACAACACGAAGACCAATATCGGCAATAACAGCAGCAACAACATCATTACCACCACCACAGCAACAACAACAGCGATAAGACCACTAACGACAACAACAACAATCAAATACAACCTAGACTCAAGTGACAAATACCGAGTAACAGAAAAAAACAATAACAATAGCCACTAGCCAATAACAACAGCAATAACATCCATTACCTAATAACACAATATCCCAATAAGAACAACGATAGCCAACAACAGTAACAATATCCAATAACATCCATAATGGCCAATATACCAAGAAAATGGATAGCTAAGAGCCACACCAACAACAGCTACAACAGCATACAATAACAATACAACAACTTACAATGACAATACAACAACAACATACACTAACAATACAACATACATTAACAATACAACAACAACATACACTAAACATACAACAACTTATAATAACAATACAATAACAATACAACAACAATACAACAACATACAATAACAATACAATACAATAACAATACAATAATAAAAGCATACAATAACAATACAACAACAGCTACAACATACAATAACAATACAATAATAAAAGCATACAATAACAATACAACAACAGCTACAACATACAATAACAATACAATAATAAAAGCATACAATAACAATACAACAACATACAATAACAATACAATAATAAAAACATACAATAACAATACAACAACAGCTACAACATACAATAACAATACAATAACAAAAGCATACAATAACAATACAACAAACAGCAGCTACAACATACAATAACACTATAACACCTTACAATAACAAAAGCATACAATAACAATATAACACCTTACAATAACAAAAGCATACAATAACAATATAACACCTTACAATAACAAAAGCATACAATAACAATACAACAACAACAGCCCACAACTGGTAAGTCCGGTCGTGGCTTCTTTCGACTCGTGGGAATATCGCTGTCGACTGGAGGAGCTTCTTGAGAATTCCTGTTTCTCTCTCCTTTCTCTCTCTCTATGCCTTTTTCATTGTTATTACTCGTGTTACCATTGTTATTGTTTGAGTGTTAAGGGCATTATTTTTAGGATTTTCAGTATTATTAGTATTATTATTGTATTCGTTATCGTTATTATTTTTTATTATTGTTATGACTATTATCGTTATTATCATTATCATTAT